>CAEGAF010077723.1:0-16738 GCA_903067075.1 Micropoecilia bifurca
CTCTGGTAGAGGACCCGAGCTCAGAGGATGAAAGAGACCACCCCCCGAAGGGTGAGAAGGGAATTTTTTTTTATATAGTGACATGCGGTCAGTGGAGGCAGGGATCATGGAAAGGCAGGGATCATGGAAAAATAATATATAATATAAAACTAATAATATATAATATTAAACTATTTTCACCCTGTGGTTTTGTACTATAAAGTATCTATTTTTTACTTAGCTTAACCAATTCTGATTACTTTTTCTGAAAATCGCTGGATTTTCGCATTTTCCCATTCAAATGCTCAGAAGCGAAGCCGGAGAGGCAGCAGCAGCTCAGCCTCTCCTGGGATTAGCAGCTCTGCACCCGCTGCCATTATATGACAGCATGTTCATCCTGTCTGTACGCCGGCAATAAAATGGCTTACAAACATTTAACATATGGACTGATTTTCCATAATTTCGCTTATGTAGGGGAGACCGGTATGGTTGTAACATGGGGAGAGTTGTAACACCACCAGTTCCACCAAGTAGGGATAAGATAGGAGTCAAATGATCATTTCAGTATTTACCTGCTTCCTTCCCAATCCCATATTGTGATTGTCAAGGCTGGAAACAGGCACATGCAAATACTAAGGAGAAAAAACTGATTTTGAGGTGAGAAAGTAAATTTTTTGATCGTGACTATATTTTGTTTAGTACTTATACTGTTGCATATAAAACCATATGACTTACATTAGATGAAAGTGTAATTTCTCAGGCAAAATGTGATGCATTTTCACATGCTAATTTCAAACCGCTTTGCTACTACAGCTAGCTAAACATGACTGACAGGGTTGGGGATGGTTGTAACACATCTTTAAAAAGTGTTACAACCATCCCCATACATACAACTAAGAACATTTTGATTTTAATAATTTTACAGAATGCCTAGGCAGTGAATATGAAAGACTGATAGAGGTGTGCCTGCAGATGTTTTTAAAAAAGGCATCTGATGACGTCACAAGTCAGTCAGATCAGTTGTGATGGCTCATTGGATCTGCCATGTAACACTGAGCAGATACTGCAAATCACTGCAGAAGCTGAGAAAACGGGTCCAGTGATCTTCCCAGTGTTGGTTATTGGAGCAGCAACAAAGTCTCTGAGGTGCAGGAGGAAGTGTTGGCTGACTATTTGACTCAGGCTGCAGACCTGTATTATGGACTGACTCCACGTGAGGTAAGTATGATAGATTAATCACTGGATATGAGAGAAGTATTAAATACCAGCCTAGGTGCTAGACAAATTGAAAAACATTTTGTGTCTATGTTCTATATTTTCTATTCCTCATAAACATATTACATGGTGTGGCCCCTGTTTTTGCTTCTTTTGTCTAATTTTTACAACCTACCCCAGTAGTGGGGTAGGTTGTAACAAAGGAACACCATGTATTTGACATGAACTTATGAGGTCTGTGATGTTCTTGCAGAGGTTTGAATTGGTGCCATTTGTAGTAAACACATGTGGGTATTTTGTATAAAAGTTTGAAAACTCTAGCTCAAAAATTCTGTGAGTTATAGGTGCTGGAGCAAAAAGTGTTACAACCATACCCGGTCTCCCCTATATTAGATTAGTCTTTTTGCCCCCCAGCGTTGTTTGCATGCGCGAAATTTTCGTAGGTCCAATAACATGGATGGTGTCTAAGTCATCAGTCAGAGCCTCACCAGCAATGAACCTCACCGCACGACCTCACCGCACGTTACTGATATATATATATATATATATATGTGTGTGTGTGTGTGTATACTGTAAGGATTAGCAACACTGTGCAAGCTTTAGTTTCACTTTCAACTGCATAATTGTACAATGCTCAATTAGCCTGTCAATGATTTTTCTAAAAATACTAACTCATTTCAAGTAAATCTCAGCAATAAAATAACAATTTTGCGTGAATATTTGAACTTTTCATTATATTGACATGTTCAAGCTCTGATACGGTGAATAAAGGACAGAATAATAAGCTAGAAAGGTTTCTTCAGTTCTGCTTTCTCCCCTCTGTTCTTGTTTGTGGAAATGGACATAAAGAGGAGAATGGGGAAGATTTTTGTCTGTCACTGCGACTGATTTAAAATACTACCAGTCAAAGTATTCCTTGATATCTATTTTTACTGTCATAAGCTTGGAAGCCTGGGATTCAAGAGGCAGGGCACAAACTTTTACCAAAGGATGGTTAAAGGAACACGGAGAAAACATGCAAACTCCATGAGGAAAAATCCCAACCAAGGTCATTCAGCCTAATCATCAGGGATACCTTCCAACTGTGAATAAAAATGATTTCCTCTTAAAGTTAACCTTGTAATGTAGTAAAACTTAAATAATTCCTATTAAATCACAATATTATCTAAGCCTATTTTACATGCCATGTAAATGTTGATATTTTACTGTGTTATCAGCTAAATAATGTTATTTTTGGTTTGTTCTTGACACTTGACACTAAATATTAAAATCTAGTTAAAGTTGAATCAGTTTCTACTTCACTTGTAAATAATTCAAATCATTCCCAGTAATTTCACTTCATTTCAAATAACATAACCCATAATATCAGCTTCACTGTGCATTGTTTAACTACTTCCATAGGATTTTTCTGGCTTTGTTGCTCTGCTCTAATGTATTTTTAATTTACCTGCCAGCTTCTAAAGATCAAGCAAAATGAAAGTACAGCAGACAGCAAAACAACGGTACATATTTGAAGTGTTTTCTCTTAGGAGAAGAGCTAAAGTTGAGCTCAGCAAAAAGAAGCCCCCACTCTTTTTTTTTAATACAAAGCGTCTCCATTACAAGTGCAGAAATAAATCCCAGTTGTGACATCAAAGAGCGGGATGAGGCATAAGAAGTCAGGCAAACGAATTAGCCCAGACAGCCTGTCAGCCAGGCAGGCGGAGAGAAGCGGGATTCAGGAACAAGGCGAAGTGTGGAGTGACTGATTCAGCGTCAGGAGGCCAAGAGGGAGATGAGGGTCAGCCATGGAGGGAGAAAGAGACAAACACCATTTCTGCTTCACGGCAGTGGTGTGAAAAAGCATGTCACAGATTACCAACAAACTTTTAAAATCAGACAAATTACATGAGTTTTTTTTTTATATGCTGCCTTTCTACTGTCTTTATGTTTTTACATTTGCCAACGTAAAAAAACAAAACAATTTCCATTAAATAGCACATTTAATTAAAATCACACGTGAATAAATTTGTTCACGCTTTATGTCATTAAAAGCGTGAACACATACAAGAGATGTATTCATAATTCAGTCACATACCTGTGAAGTCTCTAGTTTTGGCCAGGAAACTACCTTTTTTACCCCGTTTCCCGCCGTGCTCCATTATTACTATTTTCCCGTAAATATCCCGTATTGTGCCGCAGGCTCTCGCGTTAGTTCCGTCACTCCCCTCAGCTTCCACCGCTCTCACGTTAGTTGCTCCCTCTCCCCGTTCTTACAGTGGTATATACCATAGACAGGCTATGGTATATACCACTAGCTGAACAAGTCAGCGTTGGGCCAGGGGCGGGGCCCATTACCGGGCCCCTAACGAGTCACCGGGCCCCTTACATGCATCAGCTGCTGGAAGCTGTTGAGCAGGGGGAAAGGGGGGGTTATTCCATTGGGAAGGTAACTTTAACATTAAATACACCTTTCTCAACAGGCGAGGGCGACTTTCTCTGTCTATAATCAGACATTTAAGCAACTTGAAACCATTCCTCCCTCCCTGGCACTTCCAGACCTGGGCCTCCATCTGCCCCCCCCCGCCCCCCAACCCTCCCTATAGCTCCGCCCCTGGTATATACGCACTTCTAAACGTTTGTTCCAAAACTTGACAGGCATGTTCAGTCAGGGTGGTAGGGTCATCCATCAACCAATCAGAGAAGATGTTGACGTCTTACTCAGGCGACAAGCCCCGCCTACTTGAGAGCGGCTTTATGCAGCGTTGGGAAAAATTGTAGACAGAAATTTTACCAAAGGTCTATGGATTCAACACGTTAGAATGAAGCAACTTTTTATGAATTTGATGCTGTAAGAGCTCAGGTGGAGCCAGCAGCACAAAAACAAATCATCATCCTCCTGCCACTTCCTGGTGTATTGTTTATCGTTTTCACCAGTATTGGCATCTGGTTGTTCCTCATGTGACTCATGATGCAATAAAAAGTGTTACATGAATCTAATTCAGTACAGCTGAAATATCACCTCATCCTCTTTCTTTCCAAGGTGAACAGATTATACAACCTGGAAATTTCAGTGGAGCCGCCAATTCACAATTCAGCATTTCATAGATCCATTCACCTATTCTCTCTATATTGTGGTTTCAGCAGAACCTGGGTGTGTTGTTTGGAAATTTTTTTAGGTTAATTTTGCGCTTTATTACCATGATTATTTCATCGTATACCAATTGGTTTTAGCTCTTTTAACTGCTGTCTGGTGTTAGTTGATTCTCAAAAGTTTAGTTTTAGTATAATGCAGAAATATTTTTTTTGAGGGGTTTGTTTGTTTGGTTAAAAGTTAAACTATAATTAATTAGTTTGGTATTTTTTTCATAGTTTTGAGTCTGATTCTGAGTTAGCTGCTTACACTGATATAATGATACTTAAAAAAAGTTAAACTTTACCATGGCAGCAATATGAACTTCTGTGCACACATTTCAGCTCAAAGCTGAACATGACGCTCGGCAGTCGCAGTGACTCACAACCTCTGCCATCAAACACACTGTGTGAAAATGCCCAGTCACACTGACTAAATCACACGACTCAGTGTGTGAACAATTTTCAATGGAAAACACTTTCTGTCATCTCACACACTCGGCACCAAGATCAAATTCCCACTGTACTCAGGCTCTGTCGCTCGCGAATGTTCTGAAATGGCAAAACACCACTTGGGCTGAGACATTTTAGAGATAATAGCGTTTTGTGATCTGAGTTGCTCTGAGTTTTCCATTAGCGCAGAGGACAGAGAGACAAATAGAATTTACAGAACAGCAAATGAAGACGTGCCGGTCGGCGCTTCTTTTTTCAGTGGAAACACACAAAAAAAAGTCAGGCTTCAAAGGGAGCGGATTTAATAACAGCACCAAGCAGGAATGACGAGGTATCCAACACATCCAACACCGTGCTGGATGTCAGCTATGTGGAATGGACATATGATTGGATTAAACTGACTTTTCTGTAAAATGTTGTAAATTGATGCTAAAGAAATAACCTGAACTGAACTGAAAAAGGACACAAAGCTGAACAGACGCTAATGAAGGTCCAAAGTAAATTATTTACTTTGTCATTACTTTACTTTAACACCAAATGCCTAGTTTGCAATGTTGACTTTTGTCCCCATTTCCCTCTCCTGATGATCTTAATGATGCCCCGATTATCAAGATGGCTCTAAAGAGAATCTTAAGATTGTGATTTGTATTATCGAGGATAATCAACGTTGGATTGTAGTTTTCCACAAAGTCCAACGAGAGCGGAGCCTGTTGAATGTGACGTGGAGTCGATCAGAAAGCGGGGTGGCGGAAACACAAAGGTGAATCTAAAATACAGGAGTCAAAAGAAACTACCATGGCTCACCAGAATGTCTGTTGAATGTTAGAAACGTCTTTCCATTGTATTTTTTCTCTGTTATATATATTTTGCACAATATTGTCATTACTTCTTCTCAACCGACCATTCTGAACTGCTGTTTGATTGAGAGGTTTCACAAGATTTCCTGTCTGACATCTGAATGTTTGAGTGAAATGTGTGTGTTGTGTGTTGTTCCTGTCATGTGGCTCCGCATCACACAGTGTAAGACCAAACCTAAGATTTATTTTCTTTGTGTGGCGTTTGGTCTCTCTCGGGTTTTGAAAATCGGCAGACAAATATTTTAATCTTGCCATGTGAACCAGGCAAGAGAATGTCAGCAAAGGTTATACAACAGCAACTCCTAAGATCTCTAAGAGCAGGCTATGTTCTACAAAATCCTTCAAACTTATTACAATATGGATTAATTCTGTGTAGTGAACTTTATGAATTTTCTGCCTAAAATTACATTGCTTCTGGAAAGTATTCATAGTGTTCCCTTCTTCCATATTTTGGAAGTCAAAAGTCCTATCACTGACAGGCAGACAGACAGACAATTGTTTTCCTTCTTGGCATTGAGCTAACACAAAACCAAATGTCCAAGAGCTAGCCCAGCCATCACCTTTCTCCACAATTCAGCTCAATTCTCATTCCTCTTCAGTTCTCCGTCTGGGATTTCTCCCATTGAGCTGGATTTTTCAGGCAGAATTTCAACCTGGCCAATCAGTGGACAGAAGGAGAAGTTGTGAATGATGACTTTGATTTTCTGCACCGTTTCAGAATTATAGTCTGTCTGTAGTTTTAGCGATGACAGCAGAAAAAGTGAAGGAAGCCGTTCAGCCTGTGTTGGCCACACCTCCATTTCCTGAATTAACACTAACAGCCATCTTGTTCAACTGGATCCTTCTCTGTCTCTCAGTCTGATGGCTGTTTTAGAGTAAGTCATTTCCAGTAAGCTTCACAACGTTGCACTAGCGCATTAGTTACGTTACTGACAAACTTTGGTACCTCATTTATTAACTTTTTAGACAAAAATAAATAAAATAAATAAATAGTGTTGGCCAAAATCAGAATCGGCAGGTCAGACTTTTTAAAGATCAGTGATCGGCCATAAAACTGCAATAGATGCATCCCAAGTTAAATTAATGCAACAGAACCATATGGCAATATTATCAAATAACAGTGTACTTTATTTTTTACCATAACTGAACTGATGTTATGTAATCTGACCAATCTGGACTCAAATCTGGGTTAAATGTAAAAAAAAAAACATAAACTCAAGCATAGGAGTCATTATAAGGCTACACAACATGAACAACTGTACTATCTTAATCTAATTCATCTAATTACAGTAATCCAATTATTCTTGTCATGCGTGTGCAGTCGAATTAGATAAAAAAAAAGTCAATTAAAAGTATCTCCATCACCTCAGTGTGGGGAGAGCTTGGAATAATTAATGCGTCTGGAACATGGGAATATTTCCAGCTCATTTTACCCCAGAAAATTGGAGGAAAAAAAGTTTAAAAACTAAAACTACTAGGTTCCATGCTATTTTGTTGAGATGCTTGTAAATTGTAAGAAAGGATTTCTATTATTATTGATAAGCTGTCCCTCCATTTTGATGGGACTGTAAACACTAAGATAAAGCCTGAGTATTTTTTACATACATACATACATTTGAGAAAAGTAACTATTTTTGTCTTTTGGTAGCAAACTAAGTGTTTTTTAAAAGTAATTTTCTATAAAACATTTTACGTTCCATTGAAAATTTGTGTTCAATCTTTTTGTGTAAAAGTTTGATTGAATGTAAAAACAAAATTAAAAGTGTAATTTCAGTACGCTTAGCTAAATATGTTCATTTGTTTTGTTTAGCGAAATAAATTTTGTTCATCTGGACCGAAGGCAAAAATTTCTGTCCGGTGTGCAAAGGTCGCCGACCCCTGCTCCAGACTAGGGAGCCACAGAAAAAACAAACTTCAAGAAAACATTTGTGTCCACATATTATTTTATCAGTCAAATCAAATCTGTTTTTATTTGTTTAACACCAAATTACTTCAGTGCAAAAGGATGTATAATTGTATTACATTGTTTAGAAGCACTGTAGTGTTATTATGCATTCTGCCACCCTTTATTATTCATGGTCTTGATGTGGCCCCAAATGAAAATGAGCTTGACGCCTCTGCTCTAGGCCAGTGTTTTATGTTTCTATGGAAAAATGTGAACAATATGTTGGGTTAAACACATCAATGGTCAATGAGTTACTTTAGTAATAGGTCACAATATGTACAAATGAATAACATAAAGTCCCAAACTGAAACTGTAAAGCACGGTGTTCCTCCAGGCTCAGTCCTAAGAGCTAAAATGTTTATTCTCAATTTAAATATTTTTATTACATCGAGTATTTTGAAATGTATAATTTTTGCTGATATCTGCAAAAATGGATAAACTTATACAGATACGAGAAAAAGAACCTGCTGGGTTTAAAAGTGGTTGATTATAATAAGTAATCCTTAAATTAAATATATATGTTTTTCCTGAATTTATACAATAATCTAAAGCTACATATAAATGGAGTAGAAATTGACAGTGTTTATAAAACAAAATTTTCAGGTATAATTCTGGACAACAAACTTAGTTGGTAGCCTCATGTTGAATATGTTAGAAATAAAATTACAATAACTACTGGAATATTGTTTAAAATAAAAATATTTGTTAAATGCAGCCTTGTGTTACAGGTTATACACTATGTCATATTGCTCATACAAATAAAACAAATATTGACATACTAAAGTTAGTCCAAAACCTATTAGAATTATCATTAAAGTCATGAACTAACTGATCAACTTTTCACTCAAAGCAACACTTCAAAATCGAAAGATGTAGTATATATGAAATACTGGATACAATGTATAAATCATTAAACAGTTCAGTAATTATTTAAGCTACGATAAAGTAAATATAACTTACGAGGTTTGTTAATAAAGTAAAGAAAAAACTAGATGTGTTTTAGTTATCAGTGTGAAACTATGGAATGATGAGCTCAAATTATGAGCCTCTTTTTTTGATGAGCCTTAAAACGTCATTATAAAAGCTTATACTGGCCTGTATGCATATGAATTCTGCAACCATGTGTGTAACCTGTTCCTTTTCTGATAAATTACTGGTTCATAAAATTGCATTTCGTTTTGTTTTGTTTCTCAAAAATAATATGAATTATTCTACACTATTAAAAGAAAAACAAAAAACGTGCGGGGTTCGCATTGCGCTGCGGCTCCTGAACGAGCCGCATATTGTGCAGGAATTTCAGGGTGAAAAGCCTCAAATCTGCTCATCGGCACCAGGAGCCGCGGCGGCATCCGGGTCTGGATGGTCAGCTGAGCCGGTGGGCAGCGATGCAGCTGCGTGTGTTCAGGCAAAGCAGCAGCAGAGCGGGAGGGAGACACTGCATCAAAAGAGAGAGAGGCGAAAACGAGGATATCCCTGTGCGCGTGCGCGCGCGCGCGCGCGTGTGTGTGTGTGTGTGTGTGTGTGTGTGTGTATGTGTGTGTGAGAGAGGAGAAACATGCAACCAATCAATTCACCTGCAGAGCCGCGACCAGCCGGCTGCTGCGCGCTGCGCTGTTTCCCTCACCGGTGAGAAATGCAGCGATCTGCAAACGGCGCCCCACGCGCCACGCGCCACGCGCCACATTCCGTTTCATTCAGAAATGATACCGCGCGCGCGCTCATACAGGGCCAGCCTGCAACACGGCGGCGCGCACGCGGCCCCGGCCGGCAACAAGCGCTCACCTTTAGCGTGGTGTTGGGGAAGCTGAGCGGAACCTTGTGGACGCTGCTGTTGGACAGCACAGCCTGCTGGATGTCCTGGAACACGGTGACGATGTCATCCAGCAGGCAGCGCCGGTCCCGGTGGCTCAGCACGCACAGGTGCGCGAACGTGTAGTTGAAGCCCTTGTAGGTGACGCGCAGCTCCAGCACCTGCCGGTGGACCTGCAGGACCTGGTCCGCCAGCTCCAGGATGTTGCCGCCGGACCTGGCCAGCAGGATGAGCCGGCCGTATCTGCCGGGCGTGTGCAGATCCGAGTACAGCTTGTGCTTGGACTGGTCGATGGAGAACAGGCTGTTGGCGAGGCTGCGCTCGATCTTGGCCAGGCTGTGAGTCGGGGCGACCAGCACCTCCAGGTCCCGCTCGGGCTTGAAGCGGCTGAGGACGGTGGAGCCGAAGATGATGGTGAGAACCGCGGGGACGGTGAGGAAGAAGACGGGGTGCCTGCTGACGAACAAGCCGAGCCAGTAGAAGGAAGCCCTGAGCCCTCTGTGAATCACCTGCCGCAGCATCCTCCACTGCATCCGGCTCCAGATGCCCCGTCTCCTCCGATGAAGCACATGTGACATCAGACTCCTGTTTTCTTCTCCCCCCCCTGCCTCCCCCCCCCCCTCCACCCACTCCTCCGACTCGGTACAAGAATTACCACCAGGCTATACGACGGACGCGCTCGCGCGCGAGCACGCTCACGCGCACACACAACACCTGGAAGAGAGAAAGAGAAAAAAAGACGGGAAAAAAAGCAGCACTGCAGCAATGCGGCCGGCCAGACGGGCGGACGCGCTACGGACAGGCGGCCGGTTAGAGGGGCAGCATCTCGCCGCGTCAAGGCGATCCGAGCCGAGCCGAGCCGAGCCGAGCTCAGCCCATCCGCCTCCCGGTTTGCTCCGCTGCACTCCGGCTGCAGTGGCAGCGACGAGCCGCGGCGCTGCGGTTTGCATGTGCGCCTCTCCTGTCTGTCTGTACAAACCCTCACAGCGGCGGCGGCGGCGGGCGCCTGATTTATGTACATAACGGGGAGCCATGTGGCTGAGGGCGGGGAGGAGGGAGGGGAAGGAGTGTTTGGGGGGGAGGGTGGGGGGAGTTGGGGGGGGGGGCGATGTTGCTTGGTTATTTTAGGAACATAGGAGGCAACTTGAGTTGTAAAAGGCTCCTGCAGGGCTGAATGACCACCAGAATGAGTCAGTGTTGCCTTCATGAATGGGGGAAACCCAGCTTGTGCTGCCTCTGCATGCCAGAGGAGGAGGAGGAGGGGGGGGGGCAGAGGAGGAGGGGGGGCAGAGGAGGAGGGGGGGCAGAAGAGGAGGGGGCTGCGGGGGGAGGTTCAAGGAAGCAAGACCCACCTGAGTCCATTTTCTGAAAGCGTTTGTTTGCTTTTGGCCTCATGACTCACATACAGGGCTGGATTCAGCAGAATAAGAATCCCTGGGCTCAGAACATCTGTGTCCCCATGAAGCTTAGAACTGCTAAAATTTAAATGAGTAAAAATCACGTTTTTCCGGAAAACATTTTTGCCCTAACATGAGGTAGTTTTTCAGCCCTGCGGAAATAGATTTGTTTCACAAAACTGCAATGGAAACACCTCTTTTTGCACTAAAATCAGGAAAAAAACAACAAAAAACAGTTTTATTTTTCTACTGTTTCTGTCATGTGAACATGTTATTAAAGTATTTATAAAAACTTTGTCTAAATTCTGTCCTTGGTTTTTAACAAAAATAATTCATACAAAACACATAGAGGTCAGATGTTTGATGATATATCAAACAGAAATAAAAAGTATTGGTATCCGTATCAATGTCGGCAATACTGGCCAATATTGGCATCGGATCGCACACCTCTAATAGTTGTGGAGTAAAATTACTGGTTTTGTAGCATCCATTTTCAACAATTTGCAGTCAAAGTTGCAAAAAAAATGTAACCTTCACTTTTTCCATAACTTCATCTTACTAATGGTTCTCTTCTGGCTGCACATAACCTTCTTAAAAAAGACTTTAACAGATAATGTTTAAAGTTCAAATAACATTTTCAAGTACCTTTCCAAAATAGCAGTCTTCATATGAATCAAATCATTGTTCTATATACAGTGGCCGTAATATGCCGCTGTATAGCATCAGCTCTGTTATGTTATGGTTCTTTTTGTCGACTTGTTCAAAATGTTTTGGGGTTTTTTTTTGGCTGAGGTGAGGGGTTGCGGGTTTGGACAACTATAGCAAAAGCAAAATAATTAAGTTAAATTAATGTAAATAAGTGCATAAGATGAACCAAAGCCCAAAAACTCTTTTTAGAGTGAAGTAATACATGAACTTTGACCCGAAGTCCCAGGCAAGTTGAAAAGCAGGCTTTCTGGACACAGAGAGGAGGATAGCAACACTCTTCCATCAGGGGCCTCTTCAGATTCTTTGTAAGACAGACTGCTACTGGAGGCCCTGGCTGCCCAAAGTGACAGGACCCACAACCAATTTTTGAATATTCATGGACAATATGAGTACATTTAATTATACTTTGGAGCAAATGAATAATTTTTGAATTTTAATTCAAAACAGAAAAGCTGCATAGAATCTATGACTGCACCTAGGTCATTAAGACATGAAGAAAGGTCACTTTTCTGGTCCTGTGAACATCTTCCACAGCAGAACCTACAGCACCTTCACTTTTGACACTCAGGAACTCATCAGATGGGGATTCTGATGTGAATAACAAAGATCTGAGCAGGCTCATTATATCACCCCAGCACCAACATGTATGCCGTGTCGATGAATAAATAAACTCTTCTTAATCATTTCTAACGTTCCCACACTCCACCTGCCGTATTCACTGCAGCCCGTGTTGCTGGGGAAGTGAGATAAATACTCTGTTCTCTTTGCCAACATTTTTTTAGGGATAAATCACACAGTGGGTTTGGTTGGTACAATTCTTGCTGTGCCATGGAGAAAATGGAACATATTTTATTAATATATCCAATGTTGCATGTTTCCTTTTGTGGTTCAGCGCTTGCGCTATTGCACCGACTGTGTTAAGGCACTCATAAACAATACTTCATTTAATATCATTAATACTATAACATAAATGTAAGTGTGCAGATTTCCTCTATGCGAAGCCTAAATCAAATGCTATTCACTTACCATGTAGTTGTGCTAACCATCAGTGTTGTATAGTAATGAAGTAAAAACACTTCACTACTTTACTTAAGTATATTTTGGAGTACTTCATACTTTCCTCGAGTATGAACATTTTTGATAACTTTCACTTTTACTTCACTATATTTCCTAACTTAATTNTTTCATACTTTTACTCCGATACATTTTCAATGTGTGGTTTAGTTACTCGTTACAAAACAGCGAAAAAGAGAAACGCTCATGTTTTGACCCACCTACTGATTGACTGTAACAAAGTTGGTAGCCACTTGCCTGGGCTTGTTCATAACCACCAATAGGAAACACCTGTTTCTCTTCTCCCATTAAACACAAAGCAAGTCTCGTGATGAGCAGCAGCCACATGTCCCTAATACCACATAATGACCAGTTGTTGCACCAATAGTTTGTGAAGTAGAGTAATTAATTGTAACAGCTTTTTTTTCTTCATGTTGGCTGCATTTTCTGTACTGACTATTTTTCTCATGTTCAGCTCTGACCACTTGAAGGGAAACTGAAGGCTTACAAAAACTTTGTATTCTCTGTCCTGGAGGGGAAACTAAGACGCTGGTTCAGTTGTAAAGCAGGTTAAGTTACCTTGTGCTGTAGGTAAAGCACTTAATTTTCTTAACTAAATTATGCCTACAGGTCTATCTATTAGCAGGTTTAATTTTGCCTGCACTTGGTTGTGTTTATTACTTTAACTGTATTTGACAAGTTTACTAAAATATAAAAAATGTCATTCAAACTGCATTTGCCTTGTTTTACTTTTTACTTGTACTTTTCATTACATTATTTGAGTAGATACATTTTTACAGTAATTTCCATACTTAAGTACAAGAAAATTCAGATACTTTAAGACTTTAACTCAAGTAACATTTCAGTCAGTGACTTGGAATTTTACCAAAGTCAATATTGTGGAGAGGTAACTATACTTTTACTTGACTCTGAGATTTCACTACTTTATACAACACTGCTAACCATAAAGCACTATTCATTAATTCTGCTAGCGCTAAAGTGCTACACTAACATGATGTGCAGCAGAAGCTAATTCTAATGTTTTATATCAACACAGTATTTGGCAGAAGCTAATGCTAAAGGGCTAACTTCAAATCTACATCTGCTCTTGAAGAACTACAATTCTCATGCACCAATTTAATTTAGATATAATTTACATGTTATATAATGTCCTCATATTGTGTTTATGCTGATATCTTGTTCTTACTGTTTTGTATTGTTTTTCTGTTTTTTGTTTGAAAGAAAGTTAATGGCAGGGAAAAAAAAGAGAAGGTGAGGAGAGAAAATGGAACTGCTGCATCTTCACCCACTTAAAAATAAAAGCATGAATATAAACAGCTAACTATAGGAAGAATTCTTAACAGTGTTCAACCAGACATCAACACAGATATCAAACGTTTTTCAACTGAAAGTTGACGAAACAGCCAAGTAAATCCGTGCTTTAGAATAATTCTGGAAAAAATTTATTTATGGGAAGATAAGTGAACTAAACGTTTTCAAAGTTATCAAATGTGTTGGACAAGAAATTAGCTCTGCTGTTGGCACATTAGCAGATGTGGGATGAATGCCCTGCTGACCACATTCCCTATCAGTCTCTTTGTTTGAACGAATAATTCTCTTTTTAATAAGGCTAATGGAGATATAAAATATTACCAGTCACCTCATAGGTCCACAGTTATGCGGTGTATAAAGTGTAGCATCAGATAAACATTTTTCTATGGAATGGATCATTATGGAGACTAGAAAACACTGAAAAAGCTTCAAATTAAAGGCAAAAAATAGTAAAAATCTGCCATCAGCAGTAGTAAATTACAGATAGATTTGTTCCCACTTATGTGCTAAGAAGCGATTTCAACAACTCCCAAGCAAATGGCATTCAGTCAGTTGAGATGATACTTGTATTTGCAAATCTTTCTTTCTCGTAAGACCCCACAGTCTCCAGGACCTCCATGGCTGTTTGAACATGGCTGCTACGAGGCAAATCTATAAACCTAAATATCATGTAGAGGCAATCTGGGTCCTACTGCACTCTTGCTAATTGCCAATTAGGTTTTTCACCGTTTCTGCCCATACTGCCATAATAAGCCATATATATCACATCTGCATTCAGATGTTTCTTCACAATCTATGAAATTTGTGGAAATGTGGGTTTATTCTATAGTTTTCTGTAAGGAATTAACAGGATTTACCTTTGTATGTGTATGTGTGCGTGTGTGTGTGTGTGCGTGCATGTGCGTGTGTGTGTGTGTGTGTGTGCCTATGTTTTCTCTTGGGTCTGTGTCACTTTTCCGCTTGAGTGCTTGTTTCCCAAATGCTGGTGTTGTCCTGTAATCCTGCAGGGTCCTCCAAAGGTGTCACATCCTCGTTGCTAATCAGAGCCATGCATCAGCACCTCCACAAACACACACACACACGCAGACATGAACACACACTGCTCACAAGAAACCCTTTGTGATTTTTAAATGCAGTTTTATACACTAGCACACACACTCAGACACACTAAACTAAAACATGGGCCATTTGTTGCACACATCATCAAATCTTTGTTTTTCACTCCTTGGCTCAACAAACGCTTTCACTGTGAGAATTCATCTAACAGTGAAATGTTCTGATAGCATTACTTACACTGAAGGCATATTATCCGGACAATGCTAAACTGATGAACTGTCACTCGCCTCAGCATGCCAAGTGCAGGCTGATTTCCTGTTATTAACTACATGTTGGGCCAACGTACCTAGTAATCTGGTAAGAAATTCAGGTGAGGTGAATAACATTAGCAATGTTTCCATTCACCATAAAATTGCACAAACTGGAATCACAAAAATAAATTTGCTTAATGGAAACACAACAATTTTGAACCAAACTCCCATTTTGAGTTTGATGAGGTGGTTTTTGGACTATCTAAATTAGTGTACTTCATAAAACTGCAATGGAGGCAGATTTTTGGCATCACACCAGTCATGTGATCAACAACCAGATTGTACTACTGGTGGAAAAGATGAAGAAGACAACAGGAAGTGACAGGAAAATGATGGCGCAGCTTTTTAGTGACTTATCTCGTGAAGAATTATATTTACATGTCTTATTTAATGGAAACACAACAATTGTGAAATTGTAGGGGGATTCTTTTCAAGATTAGCAGAATATTGACAACATTTTGCACAAATTTGTTATGGAAACGCAGACAGTGGTTATCTCTTCACAACAGCAACTGATAATAGAGTCTAATATTTTTGGCAACCTTTAGCATTTTGTAAACTAAATTGATGTGTTGAATCAACTTTGCTGGGGAACATGAACTAGTGTAGTTACATATGCCCCAAATTATGATCACTCGACCAGGGGCATGTCTAGATTTATTTTTCCCCCATTTCTCATTTGTGAAGTTATTTTTGTGCAGTAATTTGAGTTTGCTTTTCCTTATTAATATTAAACATTACATACATTAACCTGCCAATGGAAATAGAGATGGAAATAAGCCACTTGACTATAATTTCATGTATTGTGTGGCCACACCGCTGAGCTGGGTAACTGAATCATACTTTAAAAAAATAGCATGAATAGGGGAACATATTCCCAAAATGGATGGTTGGATTTCTTTAACAATGACATGGGAAATAAAATCCAAAAACCAAAATAATTTTCCTCCATTTACTTCTTTCACTGGGAGGATGCAGAGACTTCTCCAGATCCCACCCTGGTAAAAAAAAGTATGCTTTAGTGTACTAAATTTTAACATACTTTAGTATACTTTTAGCAATGTACTTAGAATGTGCTATTTTGGAACAACTTTTTTTGTCCTTAGTATACTTTAATAGTGCTTAAATAGTATTTAAATACAACTAATAGTATACTTTAGTATACTACACCTACTTTTTTGGAACAACTTCAAGTATACTTAGTGTACTTAAAGTATACTTCTTTAATTTCATATTTCAGAGCTTTATTATTACATTTTGATATAATTATATTGTTATTGTCATTATTAATTATATAATTATAATTATGTCTCCAAATTATATAAAATATCTATATATATATAATATACTTCAAATATATTTTAAATATACTAATATCATAATTTATTAAAATTAAAATTAATTTTTGTTTTTTTATTTCCTGCTATTGACAAAAAACTACAACTTTAATTATTCGTGAAAGTCTTAATTCCTATGTTCCTACTTTGTAAAAGACATGCATAACTACACTA
>CAEGAF010077725.1:0-13430 GCA_903067075.1 Micropoecilia bifurca
ATCGATGGTCAAGAACGTATCCACAGAGAAAGCCAACATGATCGCCTCAGCGCTCGCTCAGCTTCCACAAAAGGTCAAATTGCAGCTTTAGGTCCTAAAGATCTATACATTTTGTCTCTTCAAAGCATGGGCTTAGTGAAGTTGGCTAAATGATTGCAGTTACTTGTTCTGGTTTATTGTTTCCCCTCAAATGGCTGAAGAGCTCTGGCGCCCCCCAGAGGCAGAATGCCCCACTTCTAAAAGCTCTGATGCAAGTTATCCCAGACGCTGAGATTTGTTGTGTTGCTGGCATCAAAGGTCAGGGAAGGGAAGTCTGGGTCAGCAGCAAGTGGCACATAGGCTGCAGAGCCATGTGTAGCCAGTACACAGTGAATCACAGAGGGGAAATGGCAGCTACCATGTTGACCTGACCATGAGTCAACATGGTATTGGCATGCTCAGAGGCAGAAACTACATTACTCCTGCCAGACCTGCAAAATATGCCCTCTACTGATAAAATGTTGCATGTACACAATGTAAAAGATAAGAAATAAAACAACTAAGAAATAAAAACAACTAAGAATACTTTGCAATTCTGATCAAAATTTGTAATACTGTTTAAAAAAACTTTTCCTGTAGCCGTTGCTCACTACAAAGAAACCTGTTTTGATCATTTTTAGGTCCTGTGGCGATACAGTGGCCAGAAACCCCAGACTCTGGGTTCCAACACCAGATTATACGACTGGATCCCACAGAACGACCTGCTGGGTAGGTAAATGATAGCATCCATAACACTGTACAATAATTTCTGCTAAAATAAAAATAAATGAGACAAACTACACCGCAAGTCCAGTTGTGACACTGCTAACTTGATTAATTTCCAAATGGTCCAACTGAAAACATTTTTCCACACCACACTATTATGAATTATTGAATATTCATTATTTTGATTCATCAAAATAATACATCAGAAAAAATGCAAACGTATGTAGTTACTCTGTTATTTATAAAAATCTGCTTTATAAAACCCTAACTTGATTTTGGTTTGATTTGATACAGCACAGTTTTCAAGATAATTAATAATGAATGTTTGATAACGTTATTTTCAGGTCATCCTAAAACCAAAGCTTTCATCACTCACGGTGGGACAAACGGGATCTATGAGGCCATCTACCACGGTGTCCCCATGGTGGGAATCCCTATGTTTGCTGACCAGCCAGACAACATGGTGCACATGGAGGCCAAAGGAGCTGCAGCTACTGTTAAATTTAACTTTATGACAACTGAGAGCCTCAGAGATACCCTGAACATGGTCATCAACAACAAATCGTAAGTCATTTTCTTTCCTTATGTGGAAACTATCATATTTATGGTAACAAAAGAGGCTTTATTTATCCTTATTGGGTAGAACGACCATGGAGTCTTGATGTAAAACACCATCAAAATTCAACATTTTGGCCTTCTGATTCAAGAGGTAGAGATGTGTGACTCTGCATATTTTACAATCCAAAATCAAGTAAATAATCAAGGGGCGGCATCACCGATAAATGTTTTTCAGGATTTAGGTTTGATACATTATTAAATTTCTGCTTTTCCCTTTTGAATTGGTTTGTTGAAATGTAGAACAGAATTTGGACAAAATTTTAACAAATGTTTTATAGACATCTTCATGTCATGACATAATGAACAGACAAAGAAAAACAAATTAAAGAAAATCTTTTTTGAGGTAGATGTGAGACATTAATATATAAAATAAAATACAATTTCAAGAGGGAACCCAAAATTAAAGTATCAATCCTATACTGATCAATACTGACTTGGTATTGATCTTATTGATATTTTTGATCAGTCCTCCCCCATCAGGCAGATAATTCAGATAAACACTTATAATTTAGAGGCAAAATTGTCACTATTCTGAAATTTTTGATAAAGAAAAAAAATGTATTAATGAAAAAACTGAAGATAAACTGAAGATAAAAAACTGAAGATGTGGTTTATTTTGGTAAATAAACCACAAAAACCAGGCGTCATTTACACAAATGGAATTAAACTTGGTAAAATATCCCAAGCTCTTTAATTGTTTTTCTCGTCATCCATCAACAGCTACAAAGAAAATGCGATGCGACTGTCCAAAATCCACCATGACAGACCCATGAGTCCTCGGGACGAGGCCGTCTTCTGGATCGAGTTCACCATGAGGAACAAAGGAGCCAAACACCTGAGGGTTCAGGCCCACGAACTCACCTGGTACCAGTACCACAGCCTGGACGTCCTGGCCTTCCTCCTCATTATAGATCTGCTCCTCATCTTCATCCTCTTCAAGAGCTGCAGCTTCTGTTTCAAGAGATGCTGCGGGAGAAAACAGGCAAAAAGAAAATCTGAATGAAAACTTGAACTGAGAGTGGTGTTTGTAGCACCTTTCTGTTTAAGAGCTTTAATTACAAAAAAAATGTTTACTTGTCTGATCATGACTATTGTTTACATTTTCTGATACATATTAATTTGAAATATCAAACATTTTTAAAGCCAAAAAACATTTCACCTCAGCATGACCAGGCCATCATTAGTAGCTAGTTGGTGATTTTTAAAAGAAATTTTTTCTTTGCTTCAATTAAAGTATTTAAAAGCTTTTATTATTGTGCTGTAACGCACTCCAAGTTAAACCTGATCATTACAAAGTGCTACATACATTTTACAGAGAATCAATTTTATCAAATAAATGTTTAGAAACAGTATGTGTTATGCTTTACATTATAATGCCATTCTCTCATCAAAACATTCTTGCAGTGTTGCTCTGATTCTTTTATTATTGAGTCATTACCTTTTATCGTTTGAGAAATCGTTAACTCTCCCATGGAGCCTCTTGCGCAACTAACAAGAACACAGGAAGTGGTTTGTGAATATTAAATATTAAATCCAGAAGCAAACCCTAATCTTTTCCAGCAGCCACTGAACAGTGAAACTAGCTGAAACTAGCTGAAACTAGCTGAAACTAGCTGAAACTAGCTGGAGTTCCACTTGCGTTGCTAGGTGACGCACTGGGTTGGCTGAGGTTGCTAGGTAACGAGTCAATACCCACAGAATGTGACTTAACTATCAGGAGATTTTTGAAAAGGCAGAGGTCGAATTAAATGTGTTAGAATCAGAAACAACAAAATCAAATTTCAGTTAGGATAAACATAAGCTAAAAACATAACATAAAATAGCCACTTGATTGTGCTATAAAATGACACTATGACCTTGGAAAATTCATTGATAATATCTCGGATTATCATAAAAAAAAAATAAAAATCAACATTTGCACTAGATATAAAGCAAAGGCACAACGAGGATTGTATATTTTTACAACTAACTCGAGGGCAAATGTACATGCTCATGAACTTGAGTAAAAATTACCTTTGAAAATGCGATAACAGTTCGAAGTACACCAGTGACGAGTTGTATCTGGTAACCTTTAAATTTCCTGTGTAATCAGACAAAAAGATGAAGAAAAACTGAATAACCAGGTTAAACTATTCTCATTGTCCAAGCTAATTATTTACTGATTTTCCCTGAATTTTCTCTTATGTGCCATTTTTGCAGCTATAACCTTTTACCTTTTTAATCATTTTCCTGGAGTGAGCCTGTTATCGAGCATCATTCAGTACAAAGAGGAGCAAGTCAGATTTCATGTGGTTAATAAGTATCTGCACAGTCCACCTGTTAAAAAGACCACAGCTGGTCCATCAATTGTCACATCCACCATGGAGCTGCGTCTCTCCGTCTGCGTCCTGCTCCTGCTTTGTACTGCAAAAAGCTCAAATGGAGGGAATATTCTGGTGTGGTACACTGAGGCCAGCCACTGGATCAACATGAAGCCGGTACTGGAGACACTGGTGGACAGAGGACACCAGGTGACGGTCCTGGTCCCGAGCACATCGCTGTTCATGAACAGCAGCGAACCGTCTCGCTTCCAGTACGAACCTTTTAACGTTGATGTCTCCCTGGATGTTATGGAAAGATTTGTTGAGGAGGTCTTACATTTTAGCATGTATGAGATGGACTTCATGAATCCTGTTCAGATTTACATTAAATTTATACAATTGATGAAGCGGAACATGATGATAACTTTTAAGTTTTTGGACGGAGTGGTGAAATCGGAAACAATAATGAAGAAGCTGAAGGAGGGAAATTATGACCTGCTATTTGCGGATCCGATCTTTGCCGGCAGCGACCTGACTGCGGACATTTTGGCCATTCCTCTCATCTTTTCTTTACGTTTTTCAATAGCTAATAACTGGGAGAGGCTGTGCGGTCAGCTACCTGCTCCACCTTCCTTTGTCCCTGGTTCAATGAGCAAACTAACGGACAAGATGGACTTCTCAGGGAGATTATGGAACGTTATTTTCTATGCTTTGCAAGACTTGGTCCTGGAACACGTTTTGTGGAAAGAGGCTGACAGATATTACTCTGAAATCAGAGGTAAGTAATCTAGAATTATCACAAAATCACGTGGATAATATTTTGTCAAAATATGTCATAACTCTTCCATTGTCTACAATAATAGGAACACCCACCAGTGCCTGTAAGATGATGGGTAAAGCTGATATCTGGTTGATAAGAACCTACTGGGATTTTGATTTTCCTCGTCCACTCCTCCCCAACTTCAAATTTGTTGGAGGGATCCACTGCAAACCAGCTAAACCTTTACCAAAGGTGCAGTTATAATCCACTAATTTAATTAAACACACTTAAATCTTGATGTAAACAAAGCCAAATCACTAACACAATTATGACTGAAGCTAACTAATTAGCTTTCTGAAGCTGAAAATGTAACTATTTTACAGAAAATGGAAAAGTTTGTCCAGAGCTCTGGAGATGCTGGGATCGTTGTCTTCTCTTTAGGCTTGATGGTAAAAAAACCTGACCAGAGAGAAAGCGAACATGATCGCCTCAGCACTTGCTCAGATTCCACAGAAGGTCAGTAGGATCCCCAAACTTCAGCTGTAATCAGGATTTTACACTACAATATGTGCAGCTTCTCTTGCTTGGTCATCATGAACAACCACTGAGTAGCACAGACTTTTTGTCAACTTTAAATAAATTTTCCCAAACTCAGAATAGTGTTGAACCCAGATATTTTAATAGCCTGTATAAAAAATATAATATAAAAGCCTTTTTTTCCTCACTCTGACATTGAATCAGAATTAACTTTTGATATTTTGTTTAGGATTAGGATAGAATTAGGATTCCTACAATTATCTCTGTTTCATAAATGCTTACACTTCTTCCCAGTGCTATCATTAGTGTCTGTGGAAATGCACCATTCCATACCAAAAACAACCAGTCAGAGCCAGGGTGGTCTTTGCACTGTCAATCATCCTCGTGTATGTGCTGCTCATTGTTGCAATGGAAGAGAAACAACTCACTATTCCAGAAAATCTGTTTATCCACCATCATCGGTGGCCATGCTAACTAGCTTTATCATTCGTGGCTGACTCTGCTAACAGAGAGAAATAGGGAGGGTGTGAGTTGCGTATACATTGGAGTGATTGGCAGTGCTAAAGTCCTCCTCCTGGCTCTGATTGGTTTTGGCCATACTGTATATTTTCTAGTTAGCCCCGGGGGGGGGAAGACAGAGCATCTGGATTTTTTCACATATTATTTGTCTCATACTATGATGTCACCACATAGCGGCAGTTTTAACAAATATGTGAAAAAACTTTTTTTTTAATAAAAGTTAAATGCCCCAGAACTGAAGTTCAGAAGAGTGAATGCAACTCCCTAGTATTTGGTAAAATTATTTTTATACTGCATGGCATGGGTCAAACCTTTTGTATATTACTTCAGACTTCTAGAAATAGTTTGCTGGACATTTGGCCCATTCTTCCAGACAGAACTGGTGTAAAGGAGTCACGTCTGAATTGAGATCGGGGCTAAAGTCACGCTAAAGCACTGACTTTGCTAGCCACACTGAAATGCTCTCTGTCTGCAGGTGTTGTGGAGATACAGTGGAAAAATACCAGACACTTTGGGTTCCAACACTAAACTTTATGACTGGATGCCCCAAAATGACCTGCTTGGTGAGTAAACCAAACAGCTTGAAGCAAAAGTGTAGTTCACCAAAACATAATGTCTACTGGTAAATTTACAGTGAAATCACAATGTCGTGCAAGGAAACAATGAAAATCAATGACAGTAAAGGATGAGCAAAAACATAAAGCAACAAAAAAAACCTGCTATGAACAGGATGTGCAACTGGAAATGTGACAAACGAGTCTGGACAGACCTTCTAGCACAAGACTGTTTAGAAAACTGCAGCAAGATGTGATTTTTATCTGGAGCGTCTTCGCGTATCAAAAAGCCTTTGTGTCTGAATTGTTGCACAGAAATGAACAATAAATGTGTAATAACTGGCTCCTCTCAGGTCATCCTAAAACCAGAGCTTTCATCACTCACGGCGGCGCAAACGGAGTTTTTGAGGCCATCTACCACGGTGTCCCCATGGTGGGAATCCCCACGTTCGCTGACCAGCCAGACAACATGGTGCACATGGAGGCCAAAGGAGCTGCAGTTGTTGTCGACTTGAACTTCATGACAACTGAAGTCCTCAGGGATGCAATCAACACCGTCATCAATGACAAATCGTAAGTTAGCTTATGCTACTGTTGGATGTTTATTGTACCGTTTATCATACATTGTGATGAAAAAAACACTTCTGTCAAAACTGTATTGACAGAATCTTTAGTCTCGTTATTTTCTCCATTGTTTGTTTAATGAAGGTACCAATAAATATTAATTTGTTAGAAAAAATGATACAAATCACACTTTTTATATTAGTGTATTACAAATGGGAATGTTTTGCAAGACCAATATTTGTGATTGCTATCATATCTACACTGTTACTTAAAAAATAAATCTAAGTAATTTGTAGAAAATATAGAATCATAGTGAAAAACAGTACAACTGTGAAATTGAGCTGCACATGTTATACAAGCTGCTAATTCTCTTTTATTTATGGGAGGCCCATGCTTTCAAAATACAGCACTGTAAAAACAGCTGTTTTTAAAGGACTGTAATGCAAAGACCATTATATACATGTTTTAAAAAGTGATGGTTAAATTTTTTCCTCATTCGTCCACAGCTACAAAGAAAATGCGATGCGACTGTCCAGAATCCACCATGACAGACCCATGAGTCCTCGGGACGAGGCCGTCTTCTGGATCGAGTTCACCATGAGGAACAAAGGAGCCAAACACCTGAGGGTTCAGGCCCACGAACTCACCTGGTACCAGTACCACAGCCTGGACGTCCTGGCCTTCTTCCTCATTATAGATCTGCTCCTCATCTTCATCCTCTTCAAGAGCTGCAGCTTCTGTTTCAAGAGATGCTGCAGCAGAAAACAGCCAAAAAGGAAATCTGAATGAAAAAACTCAAGTGAAAAAAATCTGATGCCTGAGCAAAAGGACATTTTATAACATGAAGTTGTACCAATGTGTGTTGTATTCTTAAAATTGCCTTTAAAATAAGCATATGTTTGTGTGGTTTTGTTTCATTTCTTTTCATGGTTTTATTGAAACATCTCTACCAAACTTTTTACAACTATCATGAATATTCAGAGAAAACTTGGCACAAAATGTCTTGAAACAAATATTAGATAAACATATTAATATGTTATTATTAGGCAATCACTTTTGAATTCAGATTCATGTTTGAAATAAAAACATGAAATTAAAAAACTTGTGTATTATGTGTGTTGAATGCATAGTAATGATGTTTTACGTTAAGTAGTAGAAAATTTTATTAAAAAAATAAAAATAAAGACTCAAATAAGTCTTAAGGTATGCCACTTTACATTATTAAGGGTATGTTGTTTTTAATTTCATGATAGGCTGGTTGATATCAATTATTGTATTAGTTGTTTTTTTATATATTTGAAATATTGCCGAAGTGGTGTGACATTCCATGTTTTATAGTTTTCTCTTGATCTTCTGTACTGATTTTCTCCTTTCACTCCATGCCAATGTTTTTTATTTTTAGTTATGAAGCAAAGTGCCAAAATCTTAAACTGCTGCTGCCCAACAACAGGCTGTTGCTAGGTAACCACAAGTTACTTGACAAGTCTTTGCTAGGTAACCAAAAAGTGAGAGATTTAGTTGACGCCAACTTTTCTTAGCTAGTTGTGAGACGTTGAGCAGCTAAAGCCTTTCCTGTCTAAATCCCCCAGAATGCTGTGCGATTCTGGATGGAAGTTCAGTTAAATTATTGATATTCTATCAGATATATTATCTATAGATACTGATCATGTCTATATATATTGTTGTTGATTTATTGCACTCCTAGAACCCAGGCCTAAAATACCTTGTAAGATTTTGTTTTTGCAGTGTACAGCCAGTTTTAGGACTACAATTATAAAGGTTCGCATGAGCTTATTTTTATATTTTTGGATGCTGCACAGCCATTATTTGGAGCATTTCAATAACCAATACATCAATAAAATCCTTATAGCCAGGTCTTTCACAATTTATATGTTATTAATCCATAACAACTAAATAAAATGCTAAAAACTGCAAAGAAAAATCACAAAAACTCGGTTCATAATTTTTTTTCAATATATTTCAAATGTAACAATTTCCTAATTTTATTTACCAAACTTGTCAATAGAAAAAGCTGCACAGAGGCCTTCTGAACCATAGAACCTGTATTTTGAGTTTTTGCAGAAGTTAGTTTCTCTCATACAGCCAAGTTTATAACATCTATCCAAAGCCAAAATAGAAATGTTGTGCGTCTGTCATATAGACTTTGTATATTGTGACGGACTTACAAAGTCCGCCACAATACTTTGTGTGACCTTGGGTATAGCGCTAGATCCTCTTTTTACCAGATCACACAGATAAGTTTGTAAGAATGGACAGAGGCACTGCTGCAGATTACAAACAGTTTATTAAATTCACAAATTTGAGCAAAAAGTCACAATTTTATTATATGAAGTGGCCACTCTAAAAGTGGGAGTCTATGCTAGCCCTGGGATCCTTAAAGCTGAAAAATAATTAAAACCCAATTAGATAAAATTAGACTGTTTGGGGGAGGAATAATAATAAAGAAAACACAAATACAACTAAATGCACCTAAGTGTTCCCCAACAAAAGCACATTCCCACAAAAGTCCCTGGTGAATAAGAAAAGAAGAAAAAACTCCCCTTCCACTAGTCTAATCTAGATAAAACAGCCTTTGGACCCAGGGATAGTATAGGTCCCGGTTTAAAACAAGCCAGAGGGCGACAATAGAAACTCTTTCCTAAACAAACAAAACAAGAAACGTTCTTTTACTCAACATAACCATCTAAAAGTAAACCAAGTAAAAAAAAATAAAATTGAAAACAAATCAAACACTGAAACAGTAGCAGGCCAACCTACACATAAAAGAAATCAAATTAGACAACAACATTAACCACCCAGATAAATCATAAGAAACGGCCCTTCTCTAAAGTGAAACCAGGACACGGCGCTCTTGACGTCACTCTCTAAAGTGCGTTTCCTACAATTAGTGGCAGAATCAGACAAATTCTAAACCCAGTTCGCGATCAATGTTAAACATACCTCTGTACGAGTCATCAGCCTGCATCTGATCTCCTCAGCGATCTAGCTGCTTTTAAACGTAAATGCGGATTACCTGTCTCCCTAACAAGCCAGCTGCGCTCTGCCACAGCGTCTTCCATATATGGGCAAGAGGAAGAATGCGCAGCAGCGCACATTCAGGGGGACAATATGCCCCGGCTACAGAAGATTAGCGCACACCTTCTCCACCTCAAGCAAACGCGCGTCCATTAGCAGTTGCATTATTTTCCAATGAACAAATACACTGACCGTGATCTGTCATAGTAGCGTTGATGCTGTCCAGTGTGGAGTTCAGAGACTCAAAAGACAACTTGAGCTCCGCAGACAGGGCCTCTTTTTGACCACTAAGGAGCGAGCTAATGTCCGCGAGTGTTATGCTAGCAGTAGCCGGCGGCACATCTCTTTCTCGTTCAGAGGATTTTCCTTTGGCGTTGGACATGATGAAGTAAGTTTGAAAGCAATATTAACAACAGTAACAAAGAAAAAATGTAATCGTTATAGAAAATGTAGCAGCAGTCCAAGCCTGCGTCTACTCCTCACGCATTCCAACCAGAAGTCCCCCTAAGCACATTTTAACGTGTAGATTTTGAGAGCCACTTTATAAAACCCCTCTGTCCCACTCTTTCTTTTCTTTTTACTTCAGTGAAGCTCCCCTGACCAAACATACTTCACTGAAGGTATTTTTTTTGGCAAATGGCATATTTTTACCTCTGTTAATGCTCAAGTTTTTACAAATGTTTTTACGCCTGTACAACGTGAAAAAGTTCAGTTTTTTTATTATTTAAAAAAGTAACTTTTTTAACAATCTAATGTTTGCTTTTACTTTCCAGTCACTGGAAGGGACAGCTGTCTTCTATATGCCTATCAAAGACAGTTGTTCTAGAGCAGTGGTTTTTAACCTTTTTTGAGGTACCGAACCCACCAGTTTCATATGCGCATTCACTGAACACTGATTAATTAACAATTAATTAATTAACAGTGATTAATAAAATTATTTCCCCACCCCCTGCAAATTCAAGACATAGATCACTGCAAGATCACTAAGTCTTCTTAAAAGGTAGAGTCTCTGAGAACAGTTCTTCAAAACAGTCAGTATTTTCAGCAAAGTTGAGCTGACTGTCCAGGAACTATCATCACGACTTTACACGTGTGTCTTTACCTCCGCGGCAGAGGGTCTGCCGAACCTCTGAGACCGACTCATCGAACCCCCGGGGTTTGATCTGATTCTGAGTGTATCTGTGTTTATGTGGTCACCACACTCCTTTACTTTCTCAGCCCTTGATTTCATTGTATGATTTCAAAGAAAGATTGGTTTGCAAGTCCACCTGGATCTTGTGTAATTCTTAGTTGTCTGGGTGAGCTCCACCATTCTGCCTTTGATGTTTCAGTGTTTGTGCTGTCTGTTGTGTTATATAAAACTCTTAAATGTATACTAAGCAATATGATCAATCAGACAGAACAGTAGTGTCTTCCCCTATGTACGTAGCAGGTTTAAATGTAATGGTTATGCCTGTATTGCTAATGTTAATCGATTAATAGGAGATTAAAAAATAGCACTCTCCTTGTCAAGACATCCATCCATCCATCCATTTTCTTACACCCTTTATCCCTTAATGGGATCTGGAGTTGCTTGTCAAGACAGATATCTTAAATTAGAGCTGTGCTGTTGATGTCTCAATTAAAACTGTCCAAAACGGTCCCTGGTGTAGATTTTTCAATGCATATACTCATTTTTCTGCACAAATGAATCAGTGATGATACTTTTTCCCTCCTGTTTCACAGTAAGAACTTATTCATGCAGTGATTGGAGATTCTAGTTGTAGTGTAAATCCTCTTGTGGTCATTATTCTGAGCTGGCCATGAGGCACAGTTTTTCTATCACTAGGTTTAGCAGATTGTATGACTACCCCGGGGCAGGTCCACATGATCTCATTTGATTGGTCATTTAAAAGATGGCTTTTAGGTTCTAATGCAGGGGTCCAGAAACGTTTACTTGTGAGGGCCACATAACTTTTCTCTGTTGGGGGGTCGGAGTCAGTTTGTAACAGAAAAAGTGTGACATTGATGCAAACATGTGACGTTTTGCCTAGATGCAAAAATTTATTGTCTTCCAGAAAGCACAATCAAATTACCCTCTCTGGGTTCTTCACAGAAAAAAATCCAGAAAATAACACTATTTATGAAATAAGTATAAACCGCGCCGGGCTATAAGCTGCAACCTCAAAGTAAAAAAAAAATACCAGTAAATATAACATTTTTGTAATTTTATTTATTTATTTTTTTACAAAAAATAAGCTGCACATATCTTTGTTGCTCTAGGTTTCCGCAAAGATGCAGCAGCACGCAGCAGAGGGGGGCGGACACCCAAACTTTGAGTCATAACAGGTCAACTGAATATCATTTATTACGGTTGAAAAAGAAAAAGTTGCCTAGTTTAGATTGAACTGATTAGTTTCCAAATGGTAACTTTAACAGTAAAGTGCTGGTTCTTCGTGTCTGCATATGCTAAATGAAAATGGGCGCTTTCTTCTTCGTGTGAGAGGAGGGTGAGTGGAGAGCGGAAGAAGAGCGAAAGAGCAGTTGTATATCTTTGTTTTTTTCTTACCGTTTTTTCACTTGGCATTTATGTTAATTGTTTCGTTATGATTTTGGTTTAGTTTTGTCACGTTTTAAGGGTTTTTTGTTTGGGTTCGGGTGTGGCCGTCAGGTGTGCTTGGCTTGCCGGTGTTATGCCCAGAAATGCATGCATGCCCAAAATTGCTGGGCATAACACCGGTCGAGTCCCGCT
Source organism: Micropoecilia bifurca (assembly GCA_903067075.1). NCBI lineage: Eukaryota > Metazoa > Chordata > Actinopteri > Cyprinodontiformes > Poeciliidae > Micropoecilia > Micropoecilia bifurca. Next base: position 12,364 of record CAEGAF010077725.1, read on the forward strand.
ACTGCTGAGCAGGTGCAGGATCCCCCTGGTGAAGCTGGACCGCCTACCGCGCGGTGAAACCCGTGGTAGGCGGCAGCGGAGGGGCCCACTATCGCGGTGGAGGAACCCGCGGTAGTGGCAGAAGAGTCTGCTACTTTAGAACTGGCAGAAGGTATTGTTGAGGGTTCAGTAGTGGACGGTGAGGAAACTGTGAAAATGAGTGTATGTGTGAGAATGAATGGAAGCACAGTGTTGTGTGGCAATGGGGTGAATGGTGGTGAGGGTGAAAGTGAAGTGGCAGAAAGGAATGGTGTGCAGGGAGAGCAGCAGGTGGAGGTGAGGAGCAATGAGGAATATTTAGGGTGTGGGGATCAGGGAGGGAAAGGAAATGTGCAGGTGGAGGGACAGAACAGTGCAGGTCTACCTAATTTGGGACGTTTTGGAGGTCTCCGGTTCATTGGGTTTACAAGCTGGCTTGATTTCACTAGATCAAGCAAAAGCATTTGACTGCGTTGAACACGGCATCATCTGGAAAACCATGTGGGGGTTTGAGTTCAGCGAGGGCCTCATTGCCAAGATCCAGGTACTGTACAGTGAGAGTGTGCTGAAGATCAACGGTAGCCTGTGTGCTCCTTTTAGGGTGTGTAGAGGCATTCGACAATGCTGCACGCTCTCGGGGATGCTCTACGCGCTCTCCCTTGGAACCCCTCCTCCAGAAAATACGCTTGAGTGTTTATTGTCTGGTTTTACCTGGTTTTAGCAGCAATATGGTTTTATCTGCCTACACCAGGGCTGCTCAAACTTTTTGAGAGCAAGATCTACTTTTTCTCTCACCAGCCGCCTGAGATCTACCACATGACACAAAGACATAAAAATTGCAAATTAAACTCTATTGACTTATTTTATATGCGAATATGCATCAGTTATAGCAGAAATAATAAACAGAAAACTTCATGCAGTTTCTTCTTCAGTGAGATTCTGACACTGGGAGCAGGTTATTGGTTTCTCAGTAAGTAGCTGGTTGCAAACCTGACGCCAGCAGGTGTCAGTCAGTCATGGTGGATCTGAAATTTGGTTTGATGACCTCA
>CAEGAF010077733.1:0-28449 GCA_903067075.1 Micropoecilia bifurca
TTTTCTTGGATTTATAATTGGCTCAGATCCCTTATATTTGGCTACATGTTGAATTTTAGTTCTACACCATTAAATCTGTTTCTGCTGTGAAAGACTGATATATCTTTGCTAATTAGACTACAAATAATAGTGGAACTTTGCAGAAGGTGAGAAATTAGGAGGTGCAGGGTTAATTATTATCTAAGAATAATTTTATTGTGAGAATAATCTCAAAGTTTTCCCAGATGTCAGATTTTCCTCTTGCTGGCTCCACTTCAGACAATTAATCAAGTTTACTTGTGTGGCACATTTCAGCAACAGTGCAGTTCAAAGAGATTTACATCAGAAAATCCCAAAAATATAAAGTCATAAAAAACAACATAATCTACAATTGAGAAAATCAGTAACAAACATTACATTTTGATGAGTGCCATCATCAATACACATCAAATATGTCGGTCAATGTTCATTTTATTTTGGCCACTGAAGACAAATATTCTCCTCTGATGCGCGACCAAATAGACAACAACCCATGATGCAGCGCGGCTCATCGCGCTTTTATTTTGAAAACCGACACGCAATATGAAGCAGTCACGTGATCCATGCAACATGAGGCCTGGTTTGTTGCCAGTCACGTGGTTTTCAGCAAGACAACGCAAGCCTCGAAGCGGGGCTTCATCGGACACGCCCCCTTTTTCCTCGGCACAAGTCTCGAAGCCTGGATTCAGATGGACCAACACTGGGTCATGGTAGTACTGATAAGTCCTGTGTCGACTCTGCTACCGGTACTTAGCTGTTGCTAGTTATCTCCTGCTGCCTGAACTGGACTGCTTTGAGCACATTCTCATTAAATAATATCATCATCACCATAACCTGGGTCTCAGCGTCTCTCCTCACCACCATCTTCCACACCGCTTCCTGACAAATGCACTGTTAATGGTGAGGGAGGGGGCTAGTTACGCATCGGTCTGCAAGAACACGAGAGGCGTCTGAAGGCAGAAAGTACTCTGTGTAAAACTCTAGCAGGATCAGATCAGGGAAATTTTGTTTGTATGTAAACTTAACATTTTGCTAAACCAGACCTGAGTCAAAAACAGTCCAATCCATTTATGAATTATGAAGATGAGCCAGCCGTTGTCCAACATTAAGGCTACCAATGAGTGGGTTGAAATAAAAAAATGTTAAATTAATATTTTGATTAAAAGGTATTTGTTTTTAGATCAATTCTGCAATAAAAATGATTGGATTAGAAAAACCAAATAAAGGAACCTTACAATACCTGAATCCACTTTTACTGACAATTTGGACAGTAAAATTAATATTGCTGTCCAGTATTAATTGGGCAGTAATATATTAAGCTTGTGTCACTGTGTTAGTGACATGAGCTGTGTCACTAACACAGCTCAAGGTTAAATTTCCCAAATTAAATTTTTGCCTTTAGCTGCGATTCCATGGACCATAAAATTGGACAAATTATAATTATGAAAATAAATTTACTTAATTTTCCTTCATTTGCAGGAAATGTGCAGTTTCACGTTTTTCAATGAAAAGTGTTGGTGTTGGTGGTTTTTTGGCTGTGACAGATTTAGGGTATTTTGCAAAACTGTGACAGAAGTGCTTTTTTCGCATCAAACGATTCACGTGATCAACAACAAAATGTTGCTGAAGTGGAAACACGGCTGCTGGTGACATTAAAGTAGAACTACATATATCTTTCTAGCCTGCCTTTCCCTACATTTATTAAGTCAAACTGAGGAATGTGTAGCAAAGCTTCCACCAGCTCACAACTACTTTGCAAAACCCTAATGAAACCTTAAGAAGACACCATTTGACCTCTAGTGTGAATCAGAGTAATAAACACAACCCACATTGTTATGCAGCATCATATCACCATTTCACCTTTTTTTTTTTGTTACATCGTTGGTTGAGGACATTCTACGAAGACTGATCAGGCTCAGTTCAAAATGGTAACTTGTGAAGAATGACCAGATGCCTTCTGGTCTCTTCTCTAATGCACCAATCAACCTCTTTCCCAAAGACATAAACCCAGACCCAGAGTTCAAGGAGTTATTTTATGTTTTTACCAATTAAATTCTTTCACAAATGACCAAAACACCATCCAACATCCATGAACAAATATATCATTTTACACCTTTTAGTCTTACAGCACTTTGATAAACAGTTGAGCCCACAAAAAGAATTGCTGCCCATGTACATGTCAGTAGGACAATATTGACTCATCAAGGAGATTGACATGTTGAAAGGAAACAGACAAGATAATATACAGTGCAGAAGGCAGCTGGAGACCAATCTTTGGGTGGTGCTCTTTGTCTGCCATCTCCCCCAGCACTTGAGAACCCCACCAACCCCCACCCCTTCCTCTTCCTCCTTGTCCCTTAATTCCCCATCGGTGCACAAAGAGGGGACGACGCTGGCCTGAGTCATTTGGATAATAATTATTTCTGCATTTAGTGCCAGCTGGGTGCCTGAAAAGGTCATGGAACAGCACGAGGACCAGCCGATCTGAGTGTTGGTGCCGGCTTCCGTACGGCAGCGGACAATAGAGAGAGGGCCTTGGCCCCGGATTGAAATGGCATGGCAACGGGATAGCTCCCTGGCCGAAGCAGCATCGCCCACGGTGGCCTTCTGAATTGCCACAGAGGCTGTTGGCCAGATGGTTGGTGGACGCAAATTAGAAGACTGATGAAAACGAGAGCCACGTGAAGGATGCACTGGAAGAAATTGTTTGTTTGTGAGAAGAAATGACAACAAGTACATGTGGATCCTCTGCAAAAACACAAAATCTTAATTTCCAGTGCAAATATCTTGCACCAATCAAGATGGTGCACCATCTGGCAAAGTTATGGCAAAGTTAATTTTGCCATATTTGAGATATGGCAAGACTAATTTAACAGTAACTTGTATGCAAGATATAGGAGCTTGTTTTAAGTAAATAATAATAATATTAGTTCCACTGGCTGATCTTGTTTCACTCATATGGGAAAAATGTCTTGTTACAATTGAAATAATCTACCAATAAACTAGTACATTTTAATCAATGTGCAAGAATCATTGGCTTAAAACAAGGTCATTTATCTTGCTGAAAAGATACTTAGTAGTTTTGTCTTTTTTTCCCCAAGTTTACTAAGAAACTAGACACAAATACTTGATGACATTTTTGTGTTTGAACTAGCAAAAGAGAATATCTGTCGCAAACAGAGACAACTACACCAACACACAAGCATTAGAGCAAATTTAAAGCCATTACATGGAGTAAACTTTGCTACAGTTGTCTGATAAATATTTTGGTTTTGCCTGAACAGAAGCGCTGAAATTCATTTGATAGAAAGTCCGTCTCTTGACTTTGTTGCATTAGCTTACAGAGGCTTAATGGAATCATGTGAACACTGAGAGGTTAAAAAGTATTTCTTCTTGCTGCTCTCCATTCAAACCTCCCTTCATCCTTAACTTTTTTAAGTTACCATAGCGCCAAAGTCCCTGCAGCTACCCAGCTTAAGCAGCATGAATGATAATTTTTTTTCTTATATGTAGTGGTGCGTTTAATCTCGGTTCCCTGACAGCTTTATTGCATTCCCTGTCTTTGAAGGGTTTCCATTGGGCAGTCTGTGCTGAAAAGAATACAGGGGTGGGAGAATTCACGTCTATGTGAGAATGTGTATGAATTTACAAAAGAACAACAACAAAAAAGGTTTATTGAAATCCAATGTCACACAAAGCCCTCTGCTGGTATTTCTTTACATATTTGTAACACGTATCCAGTTTGTTGGCATGTCAGAGAGAAATTTTAACAGTTTGATAAGCTTACGTAAAAATACCATGGTCTTGCTTTATTACAGTATTTACAATTTTTCTTTTAGCAAAATTGTTACGATCTGCATATGTTTAGACGTTTTTGTTTGTTCAATCAATCAAGCTTATTTGTAACAAGGTAGTTCAAAGTGCTTAACATCATAAAAACAACATATAATCAGCAATCAATCAATAAAGTTTACTTGTCTAGCACATTTCAGCAACAAAGCAGTACAAGATGCTTTACATCATAAAAACATAAAATACAAAGTCATAAAACAGTCAACAATTGAAGGAATTGACAATCATGTTTGATATTTTCTTCTTTGCTTATTTCCATTCATTTCACCAGTTGATTGAAGTCGATTGAAGTTGTTTTTTCATCGTTTGTGTTTCAGGATTGTATGTTTAGATTAGTGCTGGTTTGTTGGCTGTTATTAGCTTTTCCCCTTTTTCATTGTCTGCTTTATTTATCTCTTCTCTTCCACCTGCCTGCCATCTTGCGCCACTTCCCAGCTGTTTATCATTTCTTCATTTGCCTCTACCTGCTGCCTTCGTCAGCTGCACCCACTCACCTAAAATTCACTCTTATGGTCCCTTTGGTCATTTCCACCTCCCCCCTCTCCAATTAAAGCTCATGTTTTTCTCCTTCACTGTACTTTTGCCTTTTATTTATTTTTCTCCATGTCTTCCTCTGTTCCTCATTGTTTCTATTTTTCCATCACTAGATATTCTTTCACCATCAACATCCCAGATCCCTCATTGCATTTTAGTCAGAATAAATCGTAACCCACCGACAAAAAAATGTGCAACGTGAATTTAGCTGGTTGTTGGTGGAAATCGATGCTTGGGTTTCTACACAAGCCATGTTCCTGGCAACTCAAAGTATTTTGTTGAAAGCAAAGAAAAAGTAGGTAAACAAAAGTGAACACAGTTTTATTTCTGAATCTCATTAAAAGGATTTTAAGCAGTGGGATCAGTATAGAAAATGTTTATGCGTATTTTAATCCACAGCTATGTAAAACCTTAGAGTTTACTGGCGCTAGCGACCAAGGGCCTTGTTGCGGTTCAAAAGATGAGACCTTCACCATCGCCATTACTTTAATGACAGGCTGTTAATCCACTTCAGGGCTGAAGTCATGCTACACCTTTGTGTCCAAATTACAAGCCCTCAACTGTTCTCTTTGTCATATGCTTTCTTTTACAGAAAAAGCCTTAATTTTATTAAAAGGGATCTTGGCAGTGTTCTAAAAGATTCATTGCTTTATCATAAAGGGACTTTGTTTTTGGTGCAACCTGTTAATCAGAGTGGCACTACAAAGGACGCAGGCCAACAAAACCTTCTCCAGGCACCATTATTTTTTTTTTTTTTTATGTACTAACCGCTCCAGGTCGTAGCCCCGTCTCAAACGGGGAGAGAGGACAGGCCTGGGAGGACGTGGACGAGCTCGGTTGAGCAAAAGAAGAGTTGGTGTGTGTCTGATACAGTCACGCTGCTCCAAGGGCTATTTCAGTAACCGTCCCATTGATCTGCAGCGAAATGGATGAGATGGGGCTGTAATGGCGTGGCCCCTTCTTTCAACGTCGGCCGTCTATCTCAGATTGTGTAAGACGTGATCAATGGGCTGAAATAAGGTTGGAATCAGGTAGTTCATCTTTAGGGAGCAAACGGTTGGATGTGATCTGAGTGTGGAGTCTGTTGAAACGCCTTTGGGGCAAATGAGAGCAGTAATGTTAGCATTTTGTAATATCACATTTGTTCAGACAGGGTTGTAATAACCAAATTGGAGAAAGCTGAATTAGAAGATATTTAAAAGAAAAAAAGGTATCTAATTATCGATATCTGTTGATATGTAATATATATCATGACATGATTCAACCGTATCATTCAGCTCTAGTACATGGATGTGCGAATTAAGAATAGAAAACTACCATTACACCATAATCCACATTATTACTTTCATACATTATAGTGTAGAACAGTTTGAAGTTAAAGCTACAAACACACAGTCGCTAGTTAGCTTGGTGAAACCGATATAAACTTAATGTATTTGACATCACACTACATGTCCTTGGATGTAAGTTAATTTAACTGTCAGATGACGTTTTGCCAGAAGAGGAAAGGTCTACAGTTCCTATTTATTTCAGGAAATGAATCTAATGGAGGAATAACCTTCTCAAACCATTAGCGAGTTTCTGTGAAGCTGTCGTGAGTAGAATACCTGGAGAGGTGCAGAGTATTGGACCTAGTGGAGCAATAACCAATTTATACTGCAGAAGTTTGGAAAATCACACCCACAGGGATATGTTCTAACAGCTATGAGCCAATATGAACTCATTCTTGTGTAAACTTGCTGTCACAGTGGAATCACCTGGTTTCCATGGCTAAACAGCCAAAAGAAATATGAAGGTAAGCATAGCAAATGTATCAGAAAACCCCAGCTGGCTCTCAGAAAACTAATTCAGGGTGAGCAAAACATCATCAGCATTTAAAACATGCATTCACCAAGGAAGTACATCCAATTGACTTTACATTTTCAACATGGGCTTTCTTTTTTACACAATTAAATTTTGATACGTTTTCATTTATGTTAAAATGTCAACTTGTTGCTTTTTTTAATTCAGTTGGTCTTTTATCTGTGATCATATTTGTGATCATCATTTTGTGATCAAATATTTTCTGTGATTATTTTCTGTTATCAGAACCAAAACTTATACCCCAGACACAGTGTTGTGTATTTGCTGTGTGTTTTACTAGCTGCATTTCCATTAACCATAAAATTGGAATTACGAAAATAAATCCAGGGAATGGAAACACGGCAGTTTTGAAAAAAACAAAAAACTTTTTTAGATTTTTTTTTTTTGCGGTGGGATGAGGTCACTTGTCAGTTGAATCACAATTGGTATACTTTGCAAATGTTCAATTGAAACACTTTTTTCACATTATGCCAGTTTGTGTACAGCAGCAAAGTGCTTATTTGCAGGCTCTGGCCTCAACATGCAGCTGGCTCCACCTGAGCTCTCAATGCCTTGCAAAGTTAATCAAAAGTTGAGTTTGTCTTTTGAAAGTATTGAATCCATGGCTCTACTGTAAAACCATAACTCCAATTTAACTAAGACGCCACACACATACGTAGCGGCTCCCAAGTATAAAGAATTCGTCCCTCCATCGCCTGAATAAGAGGCCGTGGCTTAAATATGAATTTGTATTTCACATAACTGTTAATAAGATTTTAATCGACTTATTACGTGCACGAGCTTATTGTTGTCCGATTTTAATTTCCTTTTTTATGTAATGAACACAAAGCAATTGTGAAACTGTTTTTTGATGTTTGAATATTGAAAATGTTTTGTGTCCATTTGTAAAGGAAACAAGTAAAAAATACACTGCCATATATTAGTCAAGCTGGTTATAATTTTGCCATATGAATACACTTATTTACAACATATAGCACAATGGTGATCAACTATGTTAAATGAAAAAATGCCATAGAATCGCTTTGCCATAGTACAATACTCCATCCTCACACAGTAGAACCTCATGACCTTCACATCCTTCGTCCTGATAAACATGTACTACACACATCAGAAGCAACACACTTATGTTCCACAAAAATATGCTTCTTTTTTCCACATTTAGACCAACATGAAACATGCCAGTAAACATGGTAAGATAAAAAAGTATAATAAAAAAAAAATGCGACAGCATCTCAAGAATGACAACCTGATAACCTTTTAGCTGTGATTGCTCTTAAAAATGAAATTATTGTTGTTGTTATAATCAGTTTGGTGGGGGTTGGGGGTTGGGGTGGGGTTCTGTTTTTAGCAGTGCAGCCACACCCTGCTTTGAGATCTGCATTCTGTGAACCCCATCCAATTGGCAGGCCCCATTTACTACCAGCTGCGTTTGCACATTAAAGTTGCTGCCTTCTCGTTTACACTTCAGTCTATTTTTTTCTCCCCTATCATTAATTTTTACAAGATCTCGCAATATGGTTCAAGTTGAGCTTTGGCATAATTTACTGGTCTTCGGGATTCATTAAAGTTGTTTTTAGGAACACTTTGGTGTTCATCAAACTATGTCGAGAGCTTAGATGGTTTCAGATTCCAAGAACTGCTTTACAATGTTCGGCGACGCAGTAGCCTAACCTTTAGTTGATTTTCCTGTTGACATAGTCATCCCACCAGAAATGTGAAAAAGCTTCCTTTCTCCCTCTGCAAAATATCACCTTGCCAAAAGCTTTGCTTTATGATGGAGCTGGGGAGAGGAAGCTAAAAGATGATAATGGACTGTTTCCTATCAATGCTTCCTATCAGTGCCCGTCAGTCTATCCATTGCTTAAGAATGACTTTTAAAAACATAAAATAGAGTCTGATATCTTTTTTTTTTACTGTCCTATCATGCATGTGTTTGAAGTTCTGACAGTGAGGGGATAAGTGAAATAGAGAAGTTTCTATTTTTTTCACCCAACTTCTCGCTCCCTCTCTTGATTTTATGTTTTGTTTTTGTTGTCAAATCTACAGAGTTCCAAATCAATTTTCCATGCATCTACAGTTATCCCTACACTTGTCAAGAAGCACCGACAGGCAAGCCCGTCATGTTTCAAACAGACACATTGTCACGATCTCTTCCAAGTTTTTTTGTTTTTTTTTGTATAAATCTCCTCCTTCACACATTCTCTCCTAAAAGGAGCCACCTAATAACACCCATCCTCACACTCAGGGACCATAAGAGAGCCAATAGACTCGTTTATTATCACTTTTTTATTATCCTCAAAGCCGCTAACTACACCGTATTATGGAGCATATTGCTGTTAGGATTTTAATTTTAATGGCTCCGCGCTCAGAAAGGTGCCTTCGGTCTTTAGCGATTTGCAGGAACACATAAAAAGAGCAAAGATGTAAAATAAGCCAATTTCCTTTTGATAGTCCATTTTTATGCAGTTATCGTTCTATGGTGTATAAATTATGTCGGCAATTATACCTCCATGTTGATATTTTGCACACTTAAGCTTTACATGTAATGGTAATTATTAAAAGTAAATAATTTACTTTAAGTCCACATTGGGACTGGTTTCATAGAAAATGCACCTATCTAAATTTTTTGCTTTTTTTGATAAAACATTGACCAGATGATATTACTTTCAACTCATTTTGATTTTGATCTATAAGAATAAAAAAAGAACACTTTTAAAAAATAGTTAAGTTGTTGTAAGTGGTTGTTGGTCATATCAGGAGGAGAAGTGTCTGTGGCAACATCAATATTTTCTAATACCTCGACCAAAAAGAACTGCTTGAATGCAATATTTGCTTGGGTCGTATATTTCAAGTACCATGCCTTAAGGTTCTGCATGCAACTGAAGTATTTGGTATGTTGGACAAACATTCTCTGCTTTCTATGTGGATATGTATGTTAAGCAGGTGAGATGCTGAACTTCAAAAACAGAGATGGTATTATGTCAGGATTAATCGTAATTAATATCGTCTTTGTATCCGCAACAGCGTCGGGACTACGTGTTTACCCTGATATCCTACAGCCAAAGTTTCAACCTGTCCAAGAAATAGCTTCCTTCATTTCCGTGTTTTCTCCACCTCCATTTGTAAACACTTTACTAATATTGTAAATGAAAAAAAAACACCTCACTAACAGAGAATTGTTTCTACAGCCTGGTAGTGCATAGCTGTGCTGGAATCACTTGTAGAAACAGACCCAAACCTGAAGACTGTCTGATCCTGGTCACCAGCCGACTCCCTGGGTCATCTCTAATTTCTGTGACATCCTGATTTCCTTTACCACGATGCTGTCTGTGTGTGTGTGTGTGTGTGTGTGTGTGTGTGTGTGTGTGTGTGTGTGTGTGTGTGTGTGTGTGTGTGTGTTCTGTCATAGCTCGAGGACGTGTGTGTTAACTCAGCAGGCTGTCCATTACTGAAGGCTTCTATTGTTCTTGGCTTTATTGAAAACTCTCCAAACACAGGCCTGTAATTAAAGGGCTCACTTCCACTTAATACTTTTGTTCCCATGCCCTCTTGCCCCACATACAGGACTGCGGAGAGGAGCCGGTGAAGGATAATGAGTGTGTGCGGGTGTGTGTGTGTACTCAGATAAGTGTGTGTTTGTAGGCAGATGCGAGTGACGGCATCTTAATTTAGCTCTGACTCACCACTGCATTCATTCACACATCAGCTAGTAGTAGCGGTTGCCATCTGTGGTCAAACCCTTGACCAGCTGGACCCCTTCATCAACACAAAGGCCTAATCCCCCTGTGGCTTGTCTGGGCCTTGGAGAAAACCAACAGCTTCCTCCCTGACATCCATTCCTAAAACCACCTGAAGGTGACAGTGTTTTGTCACCATGGTTTCATAGCTGCTTTTAGCTAAGAAATCAGTAGTAGACATTCCTTGGGCAAAGGTTTAATTCTTTCTGGCATTACAAGAATCATTTGGTGTTTGACTGAGTGCTCTGCTGTGTCTTTTGTGTAAATGTCCCTGGCCACCGCTCCTTTTGAGGTTTTAGTCTTTAAATGCTCAGGGTGGCCAAAGTCAGCGATGTCTTATTAGATAAAAATAGAAGACCCCACAAGAGGAGAGTTTATTAGAATTACTTTGCCTTCTTTTTTTGTCTCTGCGGCCAGTTCTCATGAAGATACTTTTTCTTCTTCTGTTTGCTTAATTTGCAAGCAGGAGTACCTCACAAGAGGAACAAAATGAGATAGATTTCCTTTATTTAGAACACAGACTTTGGTTGTGTACAAGCCGTTTCATTCCCCACCTCACCCCCCTTGCCCGTTCCTCCTCACCGCTCTGTTTACTCTGACTCAGAAGCAGTTAGGCTTTGTCTGAGGATTAGAGGAGATTACACCATGATCCAGTTTATGATAGCAGCTCATTTTTGGGGAAGTCCAGAAGTCACCCTGCTAGGAAAGACAAACCAAGGCAGACAAAACACCCAACTGATGTGGATGTGAGCATGGCTCAGTGACTGACTGTTTCCCTTATCAACCAGCTGTTTGCAGGTATCAGATCTCTGAATACTCACTTACACAAGTCTGGATGTTATGCCTGGAAAATGTATCGGAATATAATCATTTTATATTAGTTATTAATGACAATTATTGATTAGTTTTTTGTTTAAATATCTGACACACTGCTGAACTGGTGCTGTGACCTTTCCTGTTTATCCACAGTTTCTACTTCACGTCATGATTGGGTGCGTTCACACTGCATCCTGAAATGACCCAATTCCGACACTAACCTAGAGAGAGGTTGACCAGATAAATCCTTACATCCCCCAAAATGCCGTGTGGTTTTTGTATCCGTCAAATGATCAAATATTCTATCAGATATATATCTATTCATGTTCATTACCTGTCTATTGCTGCACAATGTTATCGGTTCACTGAGACCCACTCAAACTTTAGTCTAATCTGCTTTACATGCATTTGCCCGAAACATTAACAGGACAGGACTGCTGCATCCACTGAAACTTGTTTTAGATGTGTTCCTGTCCCAGCACACAGAGGATGGATTCATTAGGTATTGTGTGCACCTGGAATGTTGCCATGACATCTGACTTGTGGGCTATAAGCTTGTCACAGTTGACCTCTCTGCCCTCTTTTATATGGAGCATGAAGACTTATGGTCCACTAAATCTCTGAAGAGGACAAAAAACACTTAGAGATCCACTTTATCCAGCCCGAGAAGACGAGTCTTTGGAACCTTCACACATTTTACCACAGCCCGACTATAAGATCTACTCTGGTCAGTTTACTTTGACAAGTATCTTTCAAAAAACAGGGCTAAGTTAATTAATGTATACCTCATTAGAATAAATAATTATACTTGACCAATTCCATACCCGATGGCCTTTTGCATGCCTCTGATTATTGACTGCTGCTGGTCCTGATTAGCATGTCGGTCACCGGGGGAATGATGGCCCGCAGTCATGGTGATAATTGAAAAAATATTCACAGCCAATGAGATTAAGTGTGTTTTTGTGGCTATAATGATCATGCTAACACACTGGGGGTGGGGGAGCCACCAGCTGTCAGATGGACTTTTTTGATTGATTGATGTCTGAGCCGCGGTGATGGATGCACAGTCCCATTAAATCCAGTGACAGGCAGGCTGAGGCACTTCAGGGCTTTAGCAGTTTAAGGCAACGTAATGGCTTTATTAAGAAAAAAAGCCACCATGGATCATGACGGTGTCAGCTCCATATTATGTCTGGCTGGGTTCATAATAATGTCACAAATGTTTGGGGTCATAGGTCGAGGGGCTATTAACATATGCAAAACCTCTTTCAGGTTTATTGGAGGGAAGGAAGAAGTTTTACAAACCTACATACTCAGTCAACTAATCTTATTCTAACTTTTTCAAATGTGGTTAAAAAACAGGATTGGTGAGATTGAGGAAATTAACAAATACATTGCAGCTCCTAAAGTTTAAGTCAGTTTTGTTTGAGGTTGACTCTTACAAGCTTCAATTATTTCCCCACTTTACTAAAGTAATTTAGACTCTATTTTATGAACTTTAACATGTAAACACTGTTATTTCTCAAAATCTGTGAATTTGACAACTATCTTACTTTGCCTCATATGGATAACATGGGTAATTAAAAAAACAATTATTTCAAAACGTTATATTAAAAAACTAACATTGGAGGAAAAAAATGTGTTGCTACATTGGAACACAACAAGGGTGCCTTAACACCAGCTCTGTTTAGTCCGCTTTAATTCAATTCTACTTTGTTTGCCTAGAAGGTCCGTTTTGCTTGGGGAGGTATGGCTGCACAATCGAACTCTGACCTGCTTAAAAACCCAGGTCTCTGTTCGGTTGTAGTGAACTCTTAATGTGGTTCAGATGCATTTGTGACCTGTATTAAGTTTATTAAATGTAAAGTACTTCACTTTAGAATTTCTAAGATGCTATAAATCAATCATATGATTAACAATTTGTAGAGGCGATGTGTTCTCAAACTCAATCAGAAATCAGGACAAGTGGATCTGATTTATATATTGATCAGAACAATCGGGACTATTCTGTTCCATAAATGGGTTGCTCTAATTTGACCTTTCATTTGCGTTCTGAAGCCTCTGCCCTCTCCCTTCACCCTCCACCGTTTTCCTCCATATTCTTCATTTCGTTATCCATCTGTCAGTATCTGCCAGCCTCTTGACCTTCACATCGATTATTACACAATATTGATAGTCCCAATTGAAAGAACTCTGCCAGACATGTTTCTTTTCTTTCTGCATCTCTCTGGTCATTACTAAATGTCATGACCTCTGACCTGCTCTGTTTTTTGTTGTTTACTCCTCTTTCTGGAGACTCCAACACCTAATCCGGTAATGGAAATGACAGTTGAGAGCACCAAAAGAATCTCAACCTTCAACCTCTTTGCGTTTCCACGTAACTTCAACTTGGAACTGTCCGAATGGGGGTGTGAGAATAAAAAGAAGAAAAATATTCATTCAAATCCATCTTTTTCATCCTGCTTTATTACACCCACCATCAATATTTTTATTGTTTAAAGTGGCTCCAGCTCTTGTCGGCTCTGGGTGATGGACATCCCACCGCGTCTCTCTCGTTAATTATGCATAGAAGAACTAGTGGCGGTGCACGGTGGGGTGGGATGGGAGGGCTGTTCAGGAGAAGACTTGTTGGGATGCGAACGGGGCAATGAGGGAAGCAACGTGGGGCTGATGTGAATTATTTACAGCCGGCTCGTGGTTCACATGCTGAGCGTCAGGGCTCTGACATTTGGAAAAGGGAGCGATCGTCTGTATTCGGCGCAGCATGACGTCGCGCCGAAGTAAATGAGATTCTTTACAGGTGTAAGCCTCCTAGAACGAACCTGAGAAACCCGAGTGCCCTAATAAAAGGCAGGATTTCTGCTCTGCTTGTTAGTCATTAAAAAAGGATTAAAACTGGATGTACACGCTGGCAAAATAAAAAGAAGAAAATGAAGAAGGAATGAAAAAAAGCCACAGTATGAAAGCAAACCTAAAAAGGCAAGTCTGTTGAAGCGATACATTTTTGAAATCTTATCTAATATACAACCAATCGACCTTTGCTTCTCGAGCCTGTTTAAATTCTGATGTTAGCTTTTCATTACAGGTAGTCAGAGTGTGTCGCTTTGGTAATGTACCAGAAAAGCAAACAAGTACTAGAGGTTGGGGTGCAAGTGAATATCTGCATGTGTTGAGTAGATCAATCTACTCCTTCGTATTCTGACAGGTTCCCATATATTTGCATTAAACAACCACCAAGCTCGTACGCTGTATAAAGACCTTTGGATTCGTTCACCTGCAGTAGCTCAAAAACCACATAAGACATTTTTTTTCAGTTATGTCCAGAGTCTGCTCCGTTAGCCCTACATTTAATTGAAGGTCATTTCTTATAAATAACGTTCAATTTCCTTTTCCATTCTTCTTCCAGCAGCACAGAATACCAAAAAACATTCACTTTGTTGTTCTTTTTTTACATTTGTCGTGCTGACATGTGTGGTGTATTTTACTTGAAAACCCCATCTTTTGGCGGTGGTCAGAGAAGTGCAACGGGGGCAGCTGATAGAGGCTTCAGTTTGAGAGGGTGTTGTTAAAGTAAACGGGAGACAGGGGAGCTGATTGGCCTCAGGTTGAAAGCCAACAAACGAGTTTGAACTGGAACTTCAGGGTTAGAAAATAGACCATTTTCACTTTCCCATTGCATATAAGGTTTAGTCCCTTGCAATGTTCAAATCAATCTAATTAAATACAGATGCTACAATTAAGTTGATAGAAAATCTGAATGGAAATGAAATGCATAGAGGTTGTCGGTTTCAGGGTTGTGAACACGTTTTCAATTTTCCATGTAGTCGGTGGTGTTGGTTTCATTCAGTGACCGAAGCCGAATGCTTTAACTTCTCAGGTTTTAACGTGGCGATCAATAGAAAACCTGCAGAAGTACCTTATCACGGCACAACACCGGCTTCAGGTATCTGCCGTTTAATTTGAGAAACCTGCGTACAGACTGTTTTAGGTTGTACAAAGCAATGTAGTTAATAACCAGCTTCTTTTTTAATGTTGTCAGGGATTTTATTGACAGATAACTGATATCTCATAAAAGCTGTGTTTAAAACCTAATGGGCTCATAAAATATGTTTAGCTGGATACCTTAGCGTAAAGCTTCAACACCTTTTCTTTGGATTTCATGGAATGGAGAGTTATCTCAGGTGTAATGTATACTACAAAAGAAAGCATACTTCAGATAATTTCAGTGGTTGGGTGGACTCACATGTTTGTTTTTGTTTCATTTTATGAGTTATTGGGATCAGAAGCAAAATTCACCACTTGAAGGTTTTTACGACAAGTACTTACAAGTTTGACATATGTAATCATCTTAGACGATCGTCTCACACTGCTGAGTCTTTGTCTCTGTGCGAAGAGGCCCTGCCCTGAACGTAATGCAGGTGTTAAAGTGCGTCTCTCCCTCTGCAAACTTTCTCTCTGAATCAATTCATTGCTATCAGTGGCCCTTGCTTCACAGTTCTCCATCTTTACACCGAGTTCTGAGAATGAATCATTGAGATTTTCAGAACCATCAGGGCTAACTCTGTTTGCAGAGTTTTCTGTTCCCATGCAGTGAACATGATGCCGACTTTCTTTGATGTTTTTCTTTTGTATTTTAAATCTATTTAACAGGATGAAAATAAAGCACTTGATGTGGCATTTAAACTGTGTTAGGCTGAATTAGATTTAGCCGAACCTATAAAAGTTAGATAATGAACTTCTTCTACCTCTTGTGCTTTGCAAAACATCTTCAAATTTACATTTCAAGTAACTTTGGAACAACTTTCTTTGTTTCCAAGTTTATAGCCCTCAGTACTTGTAGATTTAGCTGTTTAAGTGCATAATTGTAATTTAATTTACATTGTAAATGTAAGTGAGCAGTGGTTTTTCCCTTTAAGATCAATGCAAGCCACACTGCGCAATGGACTAATAATAACACTGGTTATGACTTCATGAATGCATACAGTCTGTCTGAACAGAAGAAGTGCTGACTCGTGGCAGACTGCGAGATGAGTCATGCAAACGCCACATTAACGTAGCAGACTTTTATTAGCTGGAAAACGACTGGCTTGTTTTGCAGAACGTGTTAATATGCTGGCTGGTTTTCTGCTCACTTAAGAACACTGTTCTCTCTCCTTCTCTCCCTTTTTTTAGGCCCGAGCAGCGAGGCTCTGCTGAATGCCTATTGTAATCGCAATATTATTTCTTCTTCAAAAACTCACCAAATTTCACCCAAAATTGTCCCCCAAAGAAAATTTTCAGATTCAGGTGGATTCGCGGACGTAGACAAACTGTTCTACAGCGCCCCCTAAAGTGAGTTGGGGGAAACCGTAGGTCATAGAGATCTGAAACTTGGTACATAGTGAGATCTCCCCCAAATCAAGAAAATAAATCTCTTGGAAGTACCCCCTAAAATGCTCAGGGAGGCGGACATTTTGGGTCAAAGTTCAAATTTTGGCCATTTTTCATTTTTACTCAAGTCAAACTTTGACGTGAGATTTTGACCTATCAGCTTAATTCTTGGTCAGAATGCAGTTAAGGCATGGGGCTTTAAAAGTTATCAAAAAAATTGACTTTTTGTATTTGTTCAGGGGGCGTGGCAGAGCGGCGAACTTGGCATTCTGGCCAAAACAAACAAAAGGCTATAACTTTCAGATAAAAAGCTCAATTGGCACCAAACTTCGCATGAAAGATTCTGGCTGGATGCCTGACGATTCTGTGTCATCGTAGTCTGGCGGCATCTTATAAGCCCCCCCCCCTCAGAACTGGAAGTGACTTTTTTGTACTTGGAAAGCTCTATCTCTGTATGGATGGATGGATGGATGGACGGACGGGCTTGCATTTTCAAAATGAACGAGTATCAACTGGGGCTGGCCTAAATTGTCTCTAGCTGACAGGAAGTTGTACATGTGATTGGTAGTGCAGAGCTGTGTATAGGTGTGAGTGTGAATGAATAATTTATACAAACAGCAGTGTTTCTCTTTCTCACTTCCTTCTGTTTCCATTTTAATGAAGTAAATTCCCCGTAGAGGATCATTCTACTACCTGCATGTTGGGCAGGAAGCCAATGCAGGGTAAAAGCTGTAGATTTGAACCAGGATGTCGACAAAACAGCGAGTGCTTGCTTTATCTTCTCAGAAAGTGTGATGGTAAAGCATTGTGCTCAGCTGTGAGTGTTACGTAGAGATTCAAATGCATGTTTTAAGTGATTCCTCTGTTGACATGCTGTAAGTATTTACTCTGTTATCTCATTTGTGTATAGCCAACAGATCAGGCTGCCCTCCACTTTTGAATTGCAGGAAACTGCTCGAAAATCAGAATCGCCTTTTTGCTTTCTTATGACATCATGGTATTATCACCAAAGGAAACAGGAGAGGAAGTGGTGTGGGAAGTTGAAAAAGCATGGCCAAATGTGTCAGAATAAGGGGTCGCTCCCTTCCTGTGCCAAGACCTCCTCTCAGGCATGGGCTTTACAAACGTGGATAATTTTCTTTTTGGAATTAACCAGCAAAAGTCTGTCTTGAACCTGCTGCAGGCTCTCGATTTTTTATTTTTAGTTATTTCCGTGCACTGTCATGATTATGATCTAGGCTGGAGCTTTATTTACGGTACACAGACATGACTGAGGCTGAAACGGAAGTTGGCTGCCATCAACACACTTAAAGCTTTTGTTTTCCCCACAACACTGCATGCGATTCTTAGCAAATTTCCAGTTTCCAGTCAGTTCTAGAATGTTCTCATTTAGTTTTTTTTAACCGGGTACATTCACCGCTTCACACACTACCCAGATTAGCTGGTTACTTAGTGCTTACTGTCTTAGTCATTGACATGTTGCTTAACCCCGTCAAAGCACTTCAGACATTCGCACGTCCACAAATCACTTGACATTGCCATCTTTTCAGTTCTCTTTTCTAAACGCCATTGTAGACTGGCACTGCTAGGATGCAACTTCATTGTTGCAGTCATTGAAGAGATCAACAATAGCCCAACCTTGTCTAGACCATGACGTCTGGGGTCTTCCAACCTTTTTCAACACACCTGAGTCATACAATCAGCAGGACACTGAAGAACGTAACTGCATACTGGGGAGGTGATTCAGCTATTTGTTTCAGATGTGTTGAACCAGGGACACACCTGAAAGTTACTAGACACCAGCCCTCAAGGTCTAGAGTTGAAGACCCCTAATCGAAAGCTTTAAACATCTCAACACAAGTTTACCTCTTCAGCCTCTACAGCAGATTGTCAAGGAGAATTTAAACATCCTCAGTGGTAATAGTTTTGGTTTCACGTGGATTGACTCCACCACCTCCTCCTGAGTATTAGTGTGCGGCTCTCTCTTGGCGGGTCAGTGGTGGAACCATGTTCTTTCCATTTGATGAAAATAGATGTGACGATGCTCTGGGGAATCATCAGAGATTTTGATATTTTTGTTTTATAACCCAACCTTGATTTGACTTCTGAAGAACTTTGTCCCTGACTTGTTTGGAGAGCTCTTGGATATTCATGGTGGTGTTTAATTAGAGGTGGCGTTGCACCCTCTGGGGCCACCTTTCAGAAACGGTGTGGCACGGTTGGATTTCATTTTACTAAGCATATTTTTTTCTTATTTAATTTCATCAACTTAGAATGCTTTATGCAGATGCATCATATACAATTTATATTTAGAAACATTTAAATACAACTTGCAATGTAGCAAAACACACAAAAAATGCCAAGAGGGGTGAATACTTTCACAAGGCACCGTACAAGGTCGTAGATGACACTGAAGAAATGCCTGTTTTCTTCGTAATTATCAGCTCTATTTCCCTAGATTACATTTTTCTGTGCTCCACTTTGGGGCAGGCTTATTTTTACATCTTTCTCCGCCGGGAATCGGCAGATGAATTGCACACTAGAGCCCTGCCATGCCGGACTGCCCGCTGGAAGGAGCAACTCCACAGACGTCGCTTCTGTCCCTTCCTAATCAGAGCTCCAAGCCCCCAGTCACACCACCACTGTGGCCTCGGCAGGCATCCCAGATGATGGCCTCTTAAGACCCCCGAGGTCCTCCGTATGTGCTGCTTTGCAGTCTGACTGAAACCATGGATACCCGTTCACACAGCTCAACCTCAGCGAGGGCTGAAATCTCAAAGTGCGGGAGGTTCAGCTGGAGAGGCGCCACTGATGGTGCACCAGTCAGGAACACACGGGTGAAGTCAGAGCCTGACAAATCCAGGGTATTATCAGCCCCTTTGTCAGGCCTGCAGCTGTCACTTACCAGGCTAGTGGGAGAGCATGATGGGGACAGAGGGGGATTCATAAACTATCTCTTTAACCACAAGGGATGGTGGAGGCATTTAAGGATAAAACGAATGGAAATAAAATGAGGAAGATCTGTATTTGTGGAGAAATTAGCTGGAAAATAGCAACAATACTAAGGCTTGCTAAAATGTAGTCAACAGCTTGAGGGGTATCACTAGCATGTTGACTAACATCGACTTGCTTCATTCAACATTAGTGTTTAATCTAAAATAGCTAAAATGCTGAAGTTAGCTTTACTGCTGTCAGTGGAATATGAACTTACATTGACTTATTCTTTCAGTAAGCTAAATGTGGCTAGAATGCTTATTTTAGCTCTAAGGCTAATATCAGTCCTCTCAATAGCATGTAGAGGACTAGTATCTTGACACTACCTGTAGGATGTGGGTTGTCACTAGCATGCTAACTAACACTGACGTGCTCCATTAAGTTGGCAGGCATTAGTATACAAGTTAAAATTAGCTAAAATACTAAGGTTAGCATAAATGTTGTTAGTAGAATGTGGTATCACAAGCATTTACATTAACTTGCTACTTTCACTATGCTAAACATAGCTAATATATTTAAAACATTCTAACATTAGCATGAGGCCTATCACTAGCATGTTTACACAGCCACTAGGATGTTGGATATCACCAGCATGTTGACCAACATTGATATGCTACATTTGGTTTGTAAAGCGTAGTTTCTATATAAAAATTAGCTAATGTGCTAATGTTAGCAAACCTCAAATGATCGTTGAGTCATTTAAGGATAAAACATGTTGAAATAAAATGAGAAAGTACCGTAAGGCATGAAAAGACATTTTTTTTTTTTTTTTTTTTTTTTTTTGAAGATGAGAATGAAAGTAAGGAACGAGGAAGGAAATGCCAGAAGGGGGTATATATGCTTGAAACACTTTCATTTGATTGCTTCCCAAAATCACGGTGATTGGTTGAAGATGGTTTTCTCCCCTAAAAAAAAACCTAAAAAATGTTTTATCTCAGTCCTTCTTCCCTACATTATATGACCAGGGGTAAAATAGATCTAATCTCCTTCTATCATCGCAGTTGGTCCCAAAGGCTGTCCGTTTCCCCCCCGCCCCAAAAAAAGCCTCATCTTTCCGTCTTTGAAATAAATGAAAGTCCACAGGGTGATGGAATAAAGATGAGCCAAGGCTTTGACTTGATGCAAGATTGCCACAGGGCCCAGACTTAAGAAGCCTGCACCCTCATCTGCTGTGGAGAGATACTGGGGCCACGGCAAGGAACCAGATAATCTGATAGAATTTCAATCAACATCGATCAGATAAGAAAACAGCAGAATGTCGGACTTTAAAGTCGCGATGGCGCTCCGGCAGCTTCAGCTTTTTGTTTAGTTTATTTGAAAATGAACACCCAGCGACAACTTCCCGAACTCCTGTCAATCTTCGGAGGAAACTTTAGCCTCGATAATTCCGACGCACCGGCTCCAGCTGGCTTGGAGCACCCTCTGACCTCCAGGTATTCTCATATGATATGTGTTATGCTCAGAGTGACGGGATTACTCCTTTATTAGCTGGTGGCAGCGTTTATGGGACATGCAGAGACTCGGAGCGCCTTTGATCCGCCAACAGAAGCAAACAGGCGGACTGAGGCATAGTTTGCATCTCTCGGCTTAAGCCTTCTGGTGTGGGAGACATCTGCAAAAATCCTCTTGGATCAAAGGATGACTATTACACTGGCAGGCCTCTGCACACCCCCAGCTGCAGCTTTAGAGCGCTCGTGACCCCTGTCAGCAGGCCACCAGGTTTAAAAAAAACACAGGTGGGAGCGGGGGTCACGCATTCGGACACATGCAAACACACACCCGTCATTGTTCCGTCCGCTGTGTAAACCGGAGCACTTATCCGCGTGTTACTGCTAAAGCCCGCCGCTTTTTAGACTACTTCTACTTCAGCTATTGCGTTCAAAATGGCAGGTGTAGAGAATAACTGGAAATGTTGTATTTATTCATATGTTGCAGAAGTCTTATTTGTTCTGACCCTGCCTGAGTGTAAATTCACAAGTTCGCCTCTTTCAATAAGCTCTGAGTCGCGCTCAAAGGCAGCAATGGTGTGGATGTTCTGTGTACTTGTAGCAGACTGGAAATGCATTGCCCTTTCACCGCCTGCGTCTTCGGCGCTTTTTGAGTGAACCGATACTCTTGAACTGTTTCACATTTTGTTGTGTTACGGCCGCAAAGTTTGGCATACGGTTGTGTTATTGAAATTTTATGTGGTAGAGCAATTCAGTATTGCATGACTGAAATGGAAGAAATATGACACATTTATTGAATGATTGAGCTGCTGTTTGTATCAAGAGCTGCAAGGTCTATATTTTTAGAACAACCTTTCAATGCAGTAGCAGATTCAATTCTTTAGAGGCTTATCTCCGTCCTTTGTTTCAGGTTATTTTCAGCTATTTATAGCATTAATCTTCCCATAACACAATTATCAAGTGAGATTTTCAAATTTCCTGTCAACTTTAAACATTTTTTAAAATCAAAAACATGGCAGGCCGCTGAACGTATGACTGCCCGAGTGTCCAACCATCGGGCTTAGCATGTTTTCTGGGGAAAATCCTGGACAAGCATCTAAATTGTTGCACTTATGATCATGACAGCCATGTGTGCAGCCTCTCTGTGCACGTATTACCAGAGACCTTTTTCCTCTTACGCAGGTAAGAGCAAACTAATCAGAATTGCTCATTTATGTTCCTTAATACCCACCTAATGTTGCAGTGACACATTCTGCCAGTCTGTCAGGTTGTCTCCTGATCTGAGTTGCCGGTTTCCCGTGCCAGTCTCCACTTGTCTCACTTCTACTTTAGGCTCATTACATACGCTGATGCATTCGGAGGTAAATTTAGCAGTGAGACCTTGATTTTTCAGTAACTAATTAACCTCTGAATTGCTCGGGCTCGAGGAGTTACAGTGAAGTCAACTAAAACCATCTTTTGCATCTACAGAGCTGTGCCAGACGCTTACTGTTTGTCAAAGCAGGCCGACTTCGTTCCTAATTGGTGTCCTTGCTTAATTCTGAGATGTAGCTTACTCCATATTGCCTTCATGAAGGTTGGAAGTCTTTCCAGGAAACCGGTGTCTGGACACAGCTGTGTGGGGCGGAGGACCGAGAACAGGGGCCACTGTATAGCAGTTTGATAATCCCCAGACTTCCTTTGTACTGTCATGGTAGTTTTACTCTTCATTAAATCTCACCCAGGGTCTAGGCCTGTACTCAACGCAGTCTCCATTTGCAGCACAAGTTACTGAAACACAAGGGTTCTAATTCTTTAATTTGCTCCAGGACTTGCTTTTACTCATCTGTTCACATTCTTCAACCCACCACTTCATCCATCACACACTGGGCTAGACCCCTGTTTATTTATAGAGACGGGTTGGTTGTGAGAATGGAAGAAGAACGTCAGTAGAGCTGTTTACGGCATGAAGTACCTGGCTCTCATAGCCGATACACGTTTGAGATGCTGATTGTAACAAAAACCTTCCTTTAAGGGTCAAACAGAAAAATCTATGATACTGTTTGTTTGCAGTGAGTCTGGCCTTCTCTTTGACCAACAGCAGGGATTAAGCTAATTGCATGCAGTGGACTTCACAGATCTGTGTTTGGAGTTTTCCCACCTCTTCCTGTCTTGTTAAGCCTCTCATTTAACAAGCTGGGATGGTTGCAGAACATCCGCTGTCTAAGCAGAAATAAAAGAGAGATTTAATAGGTACCTTGCAAACACATTCTTACCCACTTTTCAGATGTCTATTTGAATAAAGCAGGTATTTTTGCTAGCTTTAGCAAAAAGCTGGCAAAAGACCATCACACTACCTTGTGATGGTCTGTTGCGTGAAATTTAATTATGACGTGAAAATTTATAAGGGATATGAAGACTTTCGAAACTGGAAAAAAATTGGTGTTATAGTAGACTTTCAGTCATCGGTGTGAAGCTAATGCTAAAGGACAAACTTCAATTCAAATTATATCAAAGACCGACCAGCATAGAAAGGAAGAGAAAGAGAGAACATTTTCAGGAATGTCTTTCTGATTTTAATTAATCACATATTTTATTATGGCCTTTGCTATTTAATCCACCTCAAATAAATATAGAGGGAACATTGATTTAGCAATGAACAGCAACAAAAAGCCTCCACCATCAGCCCACACCATAAAAGCATAAGCTACCTCACACCCCAGTGAGCCACCTAATTGCCCTCGTCCACATAAAAAGGGCCTAATGCACTCCCCACACGTATAAACTCATAGGAATCAAATGGAGTATAACTAATACAATTGATTGTGATCAGGCAGTATGAATAACACGATAACCGAGTTTCCCCCAAGTGCTGCTAAGAAGGAAGCGCCGAGATCCATGCATCATTTAGGAGCCGCTATTTATTGCGCTTTTAATGAAGCCTGATTGGCAGCGTGTCCTGGTGCCCATTATCATCAGAGGGATGTGCTCATTCTAATCTGCAATTATCGGCATAATTGCGCTCGGAATCCTCTGAGTCAAAATAAGCAATCACTTCCATGTTGCTCGCAGCGCCACCTGTGCGATCGGCTCCGGGTAGACGCCGCCATGACGCCGCCGCCGCCAGTCCCGCCTATCGACGAACCGTTTTAAAGCTCGTCGTCATCGAAATTTTTTCTTCATTTCGTGATTTTTTTTTTGTTATGTTACATCTAGCTAGGCTTACTTTGTGTTTTGGGGGGGGGGGGTTGCCGTCCCACGTGCTTTTATTTAGCCTTTCGCGTTCCCCCTCTGCCGTGAACATCCCCTGTACTTTTATCTCTTCGTCCTTGCCTGACCCGCGCCGCTCATTCCAGTCCATCACCATCCCTCCTGCCTCCCCCTCCCTCCCCCACCCAGCGCAAATTCCTAACCTTTGGTCACTTTCATCCTCGCGGTATGCATAAACTCGGGCTTATTATCAAGCCGGTTGTTTCATCATAATTATGTGTTTTGTCATGTGCTGCCTCTGTAGCTGATGATAAAAGGAGAGCCTGATTAAGCTAAGGGAGCGCTATTGATTCCTATTGACAGGCCCCTCAAAGGCCTTTAATGAAGGAGATGTAAATGAGGGTTTTCTACGCTGTTTAATGACTATGTGCTATAAAAGGCCGACATTCTTCAGCATTCTGAATAGAGACGTGCATCATTCGGCTGTGTTGCATTCTCAGTTATGAGGGTGTTTCTTTTTTTTGGCAGTAATGGCTAGAAATAGAGTGAAGGTTGGAAGAATGAGACAAAAAGAAAAAAAAGATGCACTTGAGAAATGTCAGTCCAGATATGCAAGGGCAAATCACGACTGTCAGATCAAGGGATCCCTGAAAGCGCTTTTCCGAGGAGCATCTGTGTGGTCAGGTGAATTATTTAAATGTGATGGCGTGGGGTTGGGGAGTGGAGGGAAGAAAAAAAAGCACCTGGATCAACATGCTAGTTAGAGGTAACACCTGGAACGTTAGCGAGGTTCTGGGTGAAGAATGGCAGCCGCGGCGTCTTGGTTTTAACGTCTTCCTGACCTCTCTCTGCAGCAGTCAGATGGCTCCCAGCAACCATGACCGGATACAGAGGCTGAGGCACGAGTTCCAGCAGGCCAGGCATGTGGAGGAGCCAGAGGAACACCAGACCTCCTACAGCTTCGACCAGTCCTGGGTGAGCACCGCTCTCTGTCGCAAAGATGCTGAATCAGCCACTGATTCATCTACTTTTACCCTCGCATCACTTTTTTTTTTTTCACCTCTGCCAAATAAGCTCTGACTTGTCTGTTGTATTTTTTTAAACATTTTGTTGTTTTGTTGTGTTTTTTTCTTTTACACATTTATGCTCTAGTGATAATTTTTAATGAAATAAATCCACAGACTCCCATTAAGATGTCGTAAATTCTTGAATGGTAAAAATAAAACTCCTCATAAAAGCAGAAGGCACAGAACAGAAAGTTTGATTACTTATCCCAACAGTCGTCCGTCTGAAAATAACAAATATCTATGTCAAACCGTGGAATTCCACATAAACAAGTGCGCACTTGTGAGGGCTTTTTTTAACCAAATAAAAACCTAAACTGACTGGAGTAGCAGGTTTTAAAGAAGCTGCTATTAGTTCCAGAGATGTTTTCTTCATCAGGCCCAGAGAAACAGGAGAAAGAAAAGAAAAGATGAATGGAGCTAAATATTAAAGAAAGGCGTTGAGACTGGGATGCACAGACTGTTACAAAGTGCTGACTCAGGTTGAATGCCACACTTTTCAGATTTTACTTTTGAAATAAATTTGCAAAGTCATGCGTTGTTTTCCTTCCACTTGACTGTCATGCTTTGACGCAACCTGGATAAGATACATAGAAGTCGATGAAGACATATTACTGAAGAAAAGCAGTTTAACTCTGCAGGACTTACTGCTAAAAGGAAACTGACAGCACCGAGCCGCCACGTCCATTTAATTTTCATTAAACATGATTAGAGGGATTTTTACATTTTCTCAATTAAACGTTGAGAGCACTTTCTTTAAGCTGATCTTCACTTCCACGATTGATCTGGGACAACAATGGGATTTCCTCTTCATAATTGGAAAAAGGTAATTAAGTTAATTGCGTTGTTAATTCATTCCGGCTTGAATCGCGTCCCACCCTGCTGCGCATCAGAAGTTGAGCTTTGACTAGAGTTCAGCTTAAACAATGTGTTGCATCTCAACCGGCGGCCCGATATTTTTTGGCGATAATCTCACTTTGTGATGTTTTTGGACTCTGCTCTGGTATTCACTGAAGTTTTATTAAATACTTTGAAACACAGACAAAAATGTCGGAAACTGCATCTCCAGCATATTTTTCAGTTTAAAATGTTCTTATATGTCAAAGAATCCATAACTCACTGCGCATGTTGGGTCAGTCATCGTACCCAACAGCAGCTGCTCCTGCATCATATCGAATGTAGACCCTGAAACAATCTGAATGTTACAGATTAATAACTAGAAAATCTAGTTATTAGATTTTCACCAAGTTAAAAATTTAAGAAATAATTTTGCAAGAAGCATCAGTTCCTTCAATTTAGATGAATTGTTAGTGGCTCCATCAATGATTTTGTTAAACTATTACTTCTCAACGTTTGCTTTTAATATCTAATATTCCGCTGATTGCTAGTGGTTAGTATTGTTGTTGTTTTTAACTTTTATTACTGAACTGTGTAAAAGTGCTTTATAGATGACATGGTTTATTATATTATTATTATTATTATTATTATTATTATTATTATTATTATTATTATTATTATTATTATTATTATTATTATTATTATTGCTAACATTTCTCCATTGAGTAAAAGTTTCCATATTTATAGATTGTGTCTTTATTAGTTATTTTAACTGAAGTTTATAACTAAAGTTTGCATACACTACATAAAAAGAAGCATATTGTCTCACTGTCTGACGTGAAATCAGAATAAACTTTTCCCATTTGACATCAATTACCAACATTTTTCTGTTTTCTAACTGCCAGAATAATGAAGATCATTTTAAAGGCATTTTTATTGCTTTCTCCAAAGTCAAAAGTTTAAATTGCACTTTTTAAACAATTTGAGACGTTTGATGTCTTTGGAAGCTTCTCTTAGGTTTAACAGGTGTGTTTTTGTTCTTGTTTTCCACATCCTTATTGCCAAAAAAAAAAAAAAGAAACTAGTTGAGAAACCGTTGAACCTAGTGGAGCCGTCATCTCAACGACGGGTCAGAATGTCAGACCTTGAAAGTCAAATTAACCGGCACACCATTTTCTAGGGAACTATCCGTGTCATTTTGTCAGTTTAATTGCTTTGGTATGACCTTCGTGTCCTGCTGTGTTTTTTCGTTTTTTGCGGTTGTCCAAATCACTTTAGGTAAGACTGCAGCAATCTGCAGACTTCCCAGAAAGTTCCTGTGTGGATAAAGGTGGCCTTTGTTTGCTCTGGGTTTGCGTCAGTGTTTGTCCAGCTGATGGGCAAAGAATCACTGAGCAGACATCTATCTCTGTTTTCCTAATTTCTCTCTCTCTTCCCGTTCACTGCGAGATGTTAAGTGTTTGTTCAGCACTAAGCAGTCTAAGTCGTTTTCTTTCAGCATCTGAGCTCCTAATTGCTTGTGACTGTTGACATTGCTGGGCATACCAGTGCGGTTCCTCTAGCAACAAGCTACTGGGCTGTCCCAGGAGGATCCATATTATTAGTCATCGTCTTATTCCATTTGTGTAAACAAGTAATCACAAAGGAAGCACCTGTAATCAGATCAACTGGTGTAATAATGCATAAAATCTAGAGAGGTTCAGCCTGGTTCCCTCCACGAAATTAGCTAAGCCCCTTGGTAGTGTAAAAGAACGAACTGGACATTTTAGAAATAACACAACAACAAAGAAAATACAGCAGTGGACTACATAAAACTACTCTTTCTGTAGGTTGTGTATGGATAATCAAATGCCAGAATAAGGAGAGGGATAATGGCATCTTTTAATCTTTAGCCATTTTTAGCTTTTCTGCTAAAGATCACTGATGTCTTATTGTCCAAAAATATCAGGTAGAGTGAGTCGACTGTCGTCCCAAACTTTATTATTAAACTGGTTATGATTAGGACAGGAGCAGAATTTATGTAGTTTCAGTGATTTTTAAAAGATGAGCAGTCATCCGATTGGGTCTGCCAATACCCAACTAGGTGACTGATTGGGCATATTAGCGATTGGGCAAAATGCCCTAAATTCTAGTGGCTGATCACTTATATGATGATGATAAAATATACATAAATCCCACTGCATGGTATTGACACCAACACAGGTTTTTTTTACGCAATCGGACGTTATATACTCCATCATGTGTTAAGATTCTCAATGCAATTGCACTGGAAAAATAGCTGTGCATTTCACTACTTATGGTTTAGGACAGGGGTGTCGAACTCATTTCACATCGCGGGCCACATATGATCCCTAGGTAGACGTCTTGGGCCGGACCATTAAAATTATAGCATACTTAGCTATAAATAACCAAAATATCATGTCTTCCCTTTGTTTTGGTGTAAAGAAGCACAAGGACATTGTGAAATTTGAAATTTAACTCAAAATGTATTGAACAACACTTTTACAAAACATTTCACCAAATTGCACAAACTTGAAGTAACTGGTGTTGAAAATTATAGTAATGAACTTTATGAGACTTTAGAAGACGTTAATCTAGTCTGGACTTGTTTTTGTTGCTGAAACTTGGCATCTTTTGGCCTGCACAAGTGCATCAACATCAGGTGTCATGTCCTGACTAGCTGTCACTTTCAGAATGTCATTTAAGTGCTTGTGTGTGAGCCTTGAA
>CAEGAF010077735.1:0-11307 GCA_903067075.1 Micropoecilia bifurca
TAGAGACACACCTGCAGTTTTTGTTTTATTTTCCTAAGTTTTTTATTGGAAGAAACTGATTTGGAATTTATTTTTACCTGAATTTGTTATATTTTGCTACTGATTATTGTCATGCTCGTCCTTAAAATACCAACATTTCAACTTAACTTTATATTGTGGTTCGTCTAATGATCTAATTTTAAACATAAAATGATTTATGGTTAAAATAAACATAAATCAAGTGAATTTATGTTAAAATTAAAGAATATTAAAATGAATATTCCTTAATTTTAACACCAGTTAAAATATTAATGAAAAAGGACCCTTTCCATTGGCAGATTATTATAACCAGAGTTGGGTATTAACTAGTTATATCTACTCAGTTGTATTCACTTGAATAGCGTTTTTGAAAAAATTTACTTTTAGGAATATTTTTACTCTGCTGTACTTTTAATTCTTACTTGAGTAATTTCGTTATGACGTATCGCTGCTTTAAAAAACGAACATTTTAACCAAAAATTCACCAACATAGAGACACACCTGCAGTTTTTGTTTTATTTTCCTAAGTTTTTTATTGGAAGAAACTGATTTGGAATTTATTTTTACCTGAATTTGTTATATTTTGCTACTGATTATTGTCATGCTCGTCCTTAAAATACCAACATTTCAACTTAACTTTATATTGTGGTTCGTCTAATGATGTAATTTTAAACATAAAATGATTGAATGATTGAATTTTTAAACATAAAGTGATTAATAATTTGATCAATTACTCAGTACAGTAACCATTTTACCAAATACTGTTTTACTCTTACTTGAGTAATTTCTTGGACGGTTACTTCTTAATTTTACTTGAGTAAAAATATGTTGAAGTAGTGCTGCTCTTACTCGAGAACAATTCTGGAGACAAATTTTGCCCACCTCTGCTTATAAAATGTGGAAAATATCTTTTCATAAGTGATATAGTAGATTATTAGGTCAGTAGGTCAGTTTACGCCCAAATATTTCCCTGGCCTTCAACACCAGTGAAGGTAATGATTTTAGTTTTTGGGTAACTGCTGCAACTGAAACCAAGTACGTCTTGGTTTTTATTCCTGTTATTATTATTTTATTGATATTTTACTACCAATTATTGTATTTTTTAAAATATAAAACTAAACCAGTGGTTCTTAACGTTTGTTGAGGTACCGAACCCACCAGTTTCATATGCGCATTCACTGAACCCTTCTGTAGTCATAAATAAAATATGATTTTAGACTTAGGGGTGACCCAACTAGAGTTGGGTGAACTAGTGATCTTTTAAGAAGATCACCAAGTCTTCTTAAAAGGTAGAGTCTTTGAGAACAGTTCTTCAAAATATAGTCAGTGTTTTCAGCAAAGTTGAGCTGAACTGTCCAGGAACAACCCAAGGTATTTAAAATGTGCCACAGTTTCAACAGGTTGACCATCGACAGAAACTGAAACCACATTAAGGTTTAGATAATTTAATTAGCTCTACATTCTTAAGAGAATGAAAAATTAATGATAAATAATAAAGACTTTGCAGTATTCTGATTTAGTAATGTAATTATATTAGCTATGTTTCTACCTCCACGCCACTAGAGGCAGCACCAACCCCAAAAAGATGCGACTAAGGAGCAGATTTAGAAGAACACAGAAAGATACAGTATTTGGTAAAAACTGAGTTTTGCTGAAGTAACTAAAGACACAAGTTCAAATCCATGCAGAGAATGAAGCTCCTCCAATCAGGCTCCTCCTCCTCAGCTCTGATTGGCTAAGCAATGTAACGTGATCCTCTGCAATAAGCAGCGTCATCACGACTTTACACACAGTAAAAATGCCAGTGTTGAATTAACACCCTAAAGTGTCTATATGTGTCCAAGTCAGCTGGTGTTAAATTCAACACAACAGAGTCACATTAACATTACAACGGTGTTGGTGTTAAAATATATTAAAAGTAACACCAGTGTAGTGTTGATCACTAAACATAATGAGGTGTTAAAAAAGTAAATAATTGACCCACAACGTGTCAATCACATCCAGTGGAAAACATTAAAAACACACAGAAATGTAAAGTTTAACTTTTCTTAAACCCGTTTCAGTATATAGACCAAAGTTGATTTAACAAAAAAATGGGTGTCAATCTTTTAACACTTTCAAAAGTGTTACTTTAACACTAGCTGACTTGGACACATATAGACACTTTTGGGTGTTAATTCAACGCTGGCCTTTTTACTATGCACAAGTGAGTCTTTACCTCAGAGGCCCTGCCGAACCCCTGGGGTTCAGTCGGACCCAGGTTAAGAACCACTGAACTAAACTGTAAGGAAAAACTCAAAACCCTTATATCCATGTTTGCTGTGCAGGTTTCCCTTAAAGTCTCGAGTTGTTTTCTCATTTGCGTTGTCTTCCTCGCAGCTTCTCCCGGATCTTCCACCAGACAGTGAAAGAACTCGCCCCTAAATGTGACGTTACCTTCCTGCTGTCGGAGGACGGCAGTGGCAAGGGAGCGGCTCTCATCACCGCCGTCGGCTGCCGCCAGAGGGAGCTGGACGCCCAGCAGCACTGAGCCGCTCTGTCCACCGCCACTTCCTGCTGATCTCCTCTCACTTGCACAGCCTGAATCCATTTCCTCCGCCACCGCCAGCCGTGACTCCACCTCTGCCCCACCTGCAGCCAGCGACTTGCTCCACGCATAGTTTTCAAACCGAAGATGCAGATATTTATAACTCCAGAGGCTTTATTATTTCCCTGTTTGTATATTCCCCCCTTCATAGAATAACTCTAAGCTCCTTAGGTGTGCAATATTTGTGTCGCTGATTTTATTTTTATATGGAGGCAAATATTTAACTGTTTATACAGCCACTTTAGATCCAAGGATTTTGCGCCATAAGCTAGAAAATGTGTGCACTTTTTATATGAGAGCTCCAGCAGAAGCGTTTCAAGTGAATTACAAATTAAAAAATGAATGATGAAACCTGTTTCCAACAGCTTCAAACAACAGCTTTAGGAGGCCTGGCTAAGTTCACAGCACAAGCACGAAATCCTTCCAAGTATTTTTGCTCTACTTTCTAGAGAACAATGGAAATGAGACAAAACTAACAAATTCAATCAAATTTTACTTGTATGGCACATTTCAACAACAGGATGTTTCATAAAAACACAAAAATACAAAGTCATAGAACAAACAGTGAATAATTGAAGCATTACATTTTCTCATCATTATTAATGTTTCATTGATTGTTAATTAAAACCAACTCTAAACGCGTTTTAGTTTGGATTTAAAGGAGCTCAGTGTTTCGGCTGTTTTGCAGTTTTCTGGAAGTTCTCAGATTTGCGGTGCATAGAAGCTGAATGCTGCTTCTCCATGTTTGGTTCTGATGACAGAGCAGACCAGAACCAGAACCAGAACCAAAACACCTGGGAGCCCTGGACGGTTGCTATGACAACAGCAGATGTTTAATGTTTTGTGGTGCTAATCCATGCAGTGGTTTATAAACTGATAGCAGTATTTTAAAGTCTAAACTAAGCAACATATAGAAGCTTGTTTTATGTCAATAATCCCTTAATATGAATGAAAAAGTTCTGGCAGATTATTTCACTTATAAAAAAGCATTTTCCATATAATAAGTGAAATAATCTCCCAGTGCAACTACACTACTAAAACATAAAACCTTAGTATTTTTGGTCTGGTTTTTAGTGCAAATATATTGGTGAACTTGAAATAACACAAAACTAACTTCTATTTATGTTTTTAGAAAGATATAGAGGTTTGTTTTAGTTACATAACTCCTTAATATGGATGAAAACAATGCTTGTTCCATTGGCAGATTATTTTACTTATATTTTTCCATTTTATAAGTTAATCTATCTGGCAACGGAACTAGGACTTATTTTATACCCACATAAAGGAGATATTTACTTAAAATAAGCCCCTATATCTTGCTGAAAAGTAACTTTCAAGTCAGCTTCTCTTATTTCCAGTGTATTAATACATCTACACTAGAAACTGGATCAAAATCACTTGGTAAGATTTTGTGTTTTTGCAGTGTAGCAGTTTTTCATCAGTATTAAAGAATTATTGGCTTAAAACAAACTCATAATGTTGCTGTAAGGTTAGTAGTTTTGTGTTATAAGATACCTGCACTTGAAAGTAGAGTAAAAACACTTGGTAGGATTTTGTGTTTTTTGCAGTGTTAGGGTCAAATGCAAGAGTCACGGCTGTTCAAATCATCGTATTTCTATGTGCAACATGCTCACATGACGTGTTTAGGCTACTAACCTGTTTGTGCAACTGTCACTAACATGTTTTAATTATTCCTGCTGAACCACATCACTTTCTCCTGACGGGTGGACAAGGTAGAAAACAGACATTTTAGAATATATTATTGGTATTTGCTTTACTTT
Organism: Micropoecilia bifurca; assembly: GCA_903067075.1. NCBI lineage: Eukaryota > Metazoa > Chordata > Actinopteri > Cyprinodontiformes > Poeciliidae > Micropoecilia > Micropoecilia bifurca. The sequence goes on from CAEGAF010077735.1 coordinate 4,387, forward strand.
ACTTTTGCTGTTGTGATGAATCTAACTTCTGTTCATCGTGTGTGCAGAGAATAAATGTCTACTGGGTCCTAACAACAGAGGGCTTAAGAGCGCTTCTGTGTGTAGTTGTGGCTGAGTGTCTGTGTGTCCTACTGTGGTGACCTGTAGCTTTCAGTGTTCAGAGCTCTGTGGAGATTGCATGCCTTACATCAGCCGAAACAACAGTACTGGATCCCTTTGTTTATTTTTACTGCATTTAAAGACTTGTGACCAACACATCCACCTACACCTCATTAAATTATCTTCTCTTGTGGAGTAAATTTCGTCTTTTTCTTAAGCTTTTAAACAGGTAGAGGTGCAAATTTAGGACTAGGTAGTAAAGGTGACATGGATTGCTACATCAAAGCACTAATTTCTTGATAAAATTATGGAGCAATGTCAAATATCAGGAACTGGGAAGAGCACAGATAAATGCCAAATATTTGAAACCAATTTATTGTAATTGCAGCTAACAATTATTTTGGTAAATGATTATTTTGTTGATTAATCAGATTTAAAAAGCCATTTAGTGTCCAAACGGTTACCCAGAAGGGCCAAAAACGTCGAGTTGACGACCAGAAAATTAAAAGTGAACAGATTTCTTTTGTAAGACATTTACTGTTTTTATCTCTTCAGTAGAGGATATTTTAATGAAGAAAAGTTGTGGAATCTGTAAATAATTGCCTATCCAAAATATAAGCACAATCTTGAATTTTAAAAAATATTTACCTGTTTTAAATGGTAAACATTTTTTAAACCTTTTTGTATTTATTGTCCTCATATTTATTTACTTTGTGTAGTTTTAAGATTTTGTTTGTAAAAATCTTGAATTAATCGCAAATTCACTATATTGAAGTGTGGACAGAAGGGCCAAACAAAATCACCCAAATGGCCACAAATAGCCCCAGGGCCACACTTTGGACATCCCTGGTTTAATTACTGCTCTGACTGTGTTGTTCTTTCAGCAAATGGTCTTTTATTAAGTCTGTAAACTCCAGTTAACGATTAATCGGTTACTAAATTGGCTGACAATTATTTGAACAATCGGTTCATCACAATTAATCGTTTTATTTCTAAAAGAGATTAGATGAGGTCTTTTCAAAATCTCTCATTCAAACTACAATTTCACTTCTGAGCCAAATCCAAATAACAATATTGTGAATTAAATTTTAGTGTCGATCAAAACACTGAAATAAAGTCTAATTTGCCACTAGTGTTTGGTTTTGATTCTCACCATACTGAGTCTTTCAGCACTTTAAGTCACCAGAGAAAGAGCTGCAGTGTCAGCTCCCTGAAATGAGCCTCCTGGACCTTTTCCCCTCGTTTGAGAAAGTCAAATTTGACTTTTTGGAAATATTTTGAGCTGTAAAAAGCCGAAGGAGCAGAAAATATCACTCTGATTAGGATAAGACTGCAACTGGAGAGCTAAAGCAGGCGTTTCCTAAATAAATAGGAATTTATTTAGACTAATTAACCAGCTCATTGTGTGTGTTGCTTTCTAAAAAGTAGAACAGCAAAGAGATTTGTTGTTTCATGAATAATTTCAGTCATGAGCCGACAAAGAAAAGCCGCCTTTTAGCAGCCAGCAGCTATTTGCTTTACTAAGTGAAGACGGCAATATCACCCACAGCTGTTCTCAGAAATGAAAGCGACCAGCTTTTAAAAGCCAACAGCTGTTTGGACGACAGGGGAAATGGTCTGGTATTGATGGCAGCGCGACACACAAACTCACCTGTTGGTTGGGTAAGTTTCTAATTTAATGTTACTCTTCTCACTGGAAATGTTTTCCGAGTTTTTGCTTAGCTTTTAGAATCGGCATCTGGCTGGTTGCACAAACCAAATGTCATTGTTACATCTCACCCTTGACTTGTGGCCTCGGACAACGTGTTTTATTGCCGCCATTAAGTGTTTTTTGAAAGAGATTTTGTTTTCTTAGAAAGTCCTAGACTGGGATCAAAGGGGCGGATGCTAGTTTTTGTAATTAGTTGAATCTCTACTGATTCTAAAAACAACCCAGGTGCTTAAAAAAAACATCCAAACGATTCTTTTGGCAAAAGTTAATGTTTTTGGTGTCTGAAAAATGAGCCATTTCAAAACCCTCCCAATCAATTAATGAGTCACATTCAAAGTGCACTGCACCGTTACCTAGCAACGCCCAGACTGTTACCTAGCAACCCCAGTGACGGCCAGACTCTTACCTAGCAACCCAAGCAGAGCTCCAGTTCATTTTAAATTTCAAAAAGTTTCCAAAGATCAGAGGTCAACCGACCTCCCTCCATCCAGAAAATCTAACTAATTTGGTGTCAATCAATTCAGCGATGTTTGTGCAGCAAATATTTCTGCTTGTGCTGCTTTTGCTTTCAAGACATCGATGATGACCTCTGGAAACGGCTTCATTAATGTCTTTAAAATGATAGCAGTGTAACAGTTGTAGAACAGTTGTATAAAACAGAAATAACCCACTGCAGTGCAAAGGCGACAGCAATCATGTAAATTTAACAAAAGCCTGTTTTGAGAAGGTTCACCAGAAAAATAAAAAATAAAACTAACTCAGCTACAGCAGCACAAACGGTAAATGGACTGAACCTATATAGTGCTTTATCTAATCATTTTGACCACTCAGTGTTTTGCACTAGAGGCACATTCACCCATTTGCACTCACAAATGCTCACACATTTATGCACTGATATGCAGCTTGGTCGACAATTTGGGGTTAATTGCACAGTGACATGTGGCAGGAGGAAGCTGGAATTGAACCTGGAACCTTTGGATTACAAGATGACTACCTACAGAGCCACAGTCGCCCTAAATGTAACATTTTGTGACAAAGTGGGGGAACCAACATCACTCAGGTTTAGTCATGTGGTTTTTTCTGCTGTCTGTGCTGTACAATGGCTGCTGGAAAAGACAAGTGTTGTGTTGCTGACTTACCATTCGGGAACTACTTGCCTTCTTTTTCGTTGTGCAGGAGGCTCCACTACGCTTTTCAAACATGTATAACTGTTTGCAGCCATTTTCATGTGAGAGTGTAAAAGTTGATTGGAGAGCTTGGTCAGCAGCAGCTTATTTGTATTTAAAGAGACAGAGCCCTAAAGCTGTTCACTCTGAAAGCAGCTCAAAAAGGGCAGAACTCACCAGACTGAAATCTCATAAGAGTGACTTTTATGTAAAGAAATTAGTGTGCACGTCTTGAACAGGCCAAAGCATCTGTCATACTCAAAGCAGAGACTAAAGGTAATTAGAGACATGTGTTCATAAAAAGCTGGGTGGTTGTATTGCGTAATTCCCAACTGATGACATCCGGTTCTTATTGTGTCAGTTCTTTGGTTTGAATCAGACATTTCCCTCTAGGGCCTAAAGTTGATGTTTAATGGCTTTTTTAGGGTAAATGCATTGCTTTAAAGGTTTTATTATGATGATCATGAAATAATTTGACTCACCCAATATGACATAAAGAGAAATTTTATTTTGACATTCAAAATTTAATAATGCAAAAGATCCCCAATGATTACCAAAATGTTTTTTTTTTAGATTAAACTTCTGATTAGTACAGAAAATTGCATCCAGCTTGATGTCACCATCTTGAAAATGGAGCATATTGATGGTTTTTCTTTTATGTTTCTGTATGGAGGACTGAGTTAATCCTAACCTGAATCCAATTTCATCACCTGCTTCTTAATTTTGGTTCCTAAATCCAAAATTTTGAAGGAATAAGAGTTTTCTCTTTCTCACACTAACCAATATTTTTTGTAATTTAATGCTTGGAAAGGTATCAGTTTTAATTCTACTAAACAAGTAGTAGAAAAGACAAAAACATTACAGTAAAGGAATAAAATATTGTGTCACGAGAAGAAACACTCATGATTGACTTGATCCATGTCTTACATAACCTACCTGTAACATACCTGTTATTTCCAAATCAGCATAAAAAATAAGCTGTTTTAACAGTTAACGTCAGCTGGTTATTCTCCAAAGAGCCCTACATCAAAAATACATAAAATCCTAAAGAACAAACGCTTCAAAACTACTACTTCATAAAGAAATGTGCCTTAAAATTAAAATAAGTTAGAAACTTAGCAGCAACTGCAATCATTTTTGCTTCTGTTTGAAACAAGACCAACTCACAATTAACATTTTTGTTTCACTGGTTCTGTGAACTTGATGTATTTTGTCTCCAAGGTTATAATAAATCTCAATGAGTGCCAACATTCCTGCTTTTATTTATACAGGTTCACTTTTCAAAAAACATTCCTGCTATTATTTGCACATCCCTGTTTGCCATTTTATCTTCACTGTTTTTTACTCACTACATGCACATTTTGTACATCTTTTTTATTTGTTCTACTCAGTTGCACATTACTTTTACACTATACTATTTTTAATATTTACACAGTAGTTATTAAAATACTGCTGTTTGCTGTAAATTTGTCCTTAGAGTATTGAATGTTCTACTTGTTTTTGTATTTTTAGTTTTGTGTTAATCTATACTCTTCTACTCAAAACCCCTTTTACAAGTAAAAACTAGAAATGCACCAGTACAAAAAATTCAGGCCGATATTGATATCCAATATTAATATTGCTAATATGGTTGACCATCAATATTTACCGATATATTTCACTATATTGACACCTTTAGAAAAAAATCCCCACCAGAAACAAATGACAATATAAAAATAAATATCAGTTGTTCATATCAACCCAGTTTAAAAAATTACCATCATCTGATGCCGATATATCGTGAATTCCTACAAACCTCCAGAAAACTGTAAATCAGCTGAAACACTGAGTGCCTTTAAGTCTCAAATTAAAACCCACCAGTTTACAGTTGCTTATGGCTAAATTGCGGGTTTTAATGTCTTAGTTTTGAGAATCCTTGTAATATGTTGCTCTGCTAAAACTGTTGGAGGAGGGAAACCCCATAAGGGCAAGTCCTCACGTATCGGTGTTTTCATTTTTACTTTTAATGTTTTTATCTTTTTTTAAAACTATTTTTCAAAATCTCTTTCTCGTTTATAGAAGTTTTAAAGGTTTGAGTCCTTGTCAAATGGCGGTTTGACTAAAGAAGTTTTAAATGTTAAAGTTTTTACTTTTACTTTCTTTTTATCTCCGTTTATTCAATGTCACATGCTGTTTTTATTTTAATTATGTAAAGCACTTTGAAATGCCTTGCTGCTGAAATGTGCTATACAAATAAAATTTGATAAAAACATCCTACTGTTTGTGTTCCTGTTGAATTTTGAGGGAGGAAAAGCTCAAAATGTCATCATTGATGGTTTGTAGGAATCTTTGTTGTATGTAAACCCCAGTCTAGTCTTAGACAAGCTTAAGTATACAAACCCTACACGTTTTTCTTGTCTTTCAGGTATGCTTACTCGAAGGTGTTTGGATGTATAGGTGTGTTTCTTTGCATTTCCAGGGATTCTTATCTTAAAGTGTGAGGGTGTGTAAAAAAAAAAAGGAAAAAAAAAGGTATTTGTCCCACTTTGTGCAGAAAGACAGTCTGCATGTTGCTTCTTTGAATGCATAGAAACACCTACAGCTGTGGTTTAGTTGACATTGTTCAAAGAAAACTCATTTTCTGCGTCTCTATGCGTCTGTCTGCCTGTGTGAAGCTGAAAATGTGTGTGTGTAAGTGTGTGTGAGCGCATTGGTGTTTGTTGGCGCTCCAACCAGACTGGGTGCGTTACATGAGGGCTTCCTGCTGCATCCATCTGACACCAAACTAACGCGCCGAGCGAACTGTCACCGTCCATTTCCCAGGTGAGTAGCTGGGATTTACCGACACGCAGTGACACCTGGAATAGGTTCAACTCCAGCGTGTCTGTTGACGCGCCTCAAACACTGGAGAACCGCAGGCTGCGTTAGCCGTCGGCGGGCTAACTTTACTAGTTGTGTGTTTGGGCTAGTAGTCTAGCTCGGTTAGCATTGATTTAAAGCGTGTGCGCAACCTTCGGCAGGCGGTTTGGTGATTCTAGGCAAGGCGCCATTTGTAGTTGCACGTCTAACGCATCGATTTGCGTTATAAAAAAACTACAAAATCGCGGTTTGCGCGTAGATTTTCTGCAAATTTCCGTGCCAGAACTACACGGCTAATGTCAACAGCTAGCGCTAGCCAGCGTTAGCCCCGTTACCGATAACCTGTTTGCTCACTTCAGGCGCTGACGGTTGGCAATTATTAACGTTTCCAACTGACAAAACCTCCGCGCACTGCATCAACGACCGGCCCGCACATTTCTTACAAACTACCACCTCGGTCCTCAACATAAAAAACGGTCGTTTGTGTTTTTTTCTCTCCCCCCCACCCACCCACCCACCGTCTTTGCGTTTCGGTACCGGCAACCCGCTGTGCGGAACCGCCAAGTGCGCCGACCCGAAGCGCCGCCGGACCCGCGCACCGCACGCGCCGTCATTTGTCCAGAACAGGTGTTCGCGAGGACGCACGCGACTAATTTGGTGATTAACCCCGTAGCCGCTCAGGTGCTCAGCGTTTCAACCTGCAGGCATGTCTGCAGTAACCAGACAGACGAGGAGACGGATACAGTTTTTGTTTGGATTTTTGGTCTTTATTTTAACTGTTTGATGGCTTTAAAATTTATGTTTTTATGAGTCATTAAAGTCACAAATTTTTTACCTCACTGGTGGATTTATGAGGCCTTTTGTGGGTAGAGCACCCACAAATTGTACTGGAGTAAAAGTAGCACTACGTCAACATATTTTTACTTAAGTGTAATACGGGGAAATAACCCGGATTGTGACCGAGGACGTGGCCCTAAAGCCAACTGGTAGACACTGAAATATCAAGTGGTCTAGAGTTTCCCAATTAAAAATACCCAGGTAGGTCTGGCTGAGAATGATGAAACAGAAATAGTATACAAAATATATTTTATTTACATTCTTTTACAA
>CAEGAF010077736.1:0-41508 GCA_903067075.1 Micropoecilia bifurca
TGTGTGTGTGTGTGTGTGTGTGTGTGTGTGTGTGTGTGTGTGTGTGTGTGTGTGTGTGTGTGTGTGTGTGTGTGTGTTCAGGCTTTACCTGGCACATTCCAGCATTAATGACATATTGTGTGGTGTAATTGTTTCCAATACCTGGCCAGTGGTTTTCTGTGTGGACTCCAGGGAAATAGAGTTAATAGAGAACGATGGGCGAGGTTTTCTGAGTGTCGAAATAAAAGATCCGAAGGAGAAGCACATCAAGTAACATGGATGGACTAAAGAATAAGTGCAACCTTTAGGGACAAACGCTTTGAGGTGCATTAAATGTTCTGTAGGCAGAAATATGTCGGCGTATGGCTGGGGTAGTCGGAGAGGGTTTGTCTCGGTGGTCTCCAGTGCACTCATTAGGAAGCAGGGACAGCATCTCAGTGCCCCTCCTTTCCCAAGAGAAGGAAAGCAGCTAATTAGAGGTCTGTCCTCCTTCCTGACACATCCCCGTCCCCAAAGGAGCATCACAGCTAAAGTGGGGGGGAGAAAAAAGTAATTACAAATTGTATAAAAGAAGCAATAGCTTTTGCTTCACACAAAGAAATAGCCGAATATAACCATAATTGAAATGCGTTATTACTGGTAAACCATTAAACTTTAGAATTTCGTCTCACTATTTGTTGTTTTGGGTATGGACCTAAAATATAATGGCACCTGTCCAGGCACTAAGACACATTTCTGTTCTTCGGCTGCAGAAACAGGCCTCAGCCGTCTTGGCTCTCCTCTAAAAGTGGACGACTGCTTCAATTACAATTTCGCAGCTTGAGTTATATTTGAAGATTAAAGGTCAGCCTAAGCAGTGATTACCAGTTATCCCCCAACACCCCCACACCTGATGGCAGATCTTCTGCAGCATTTCCCCCCGTTGAGCTGGAGGAGCTTGCATAAGTGTAGAGAAGAGGTAAACGGGACTTTAACTGCCAATTTTGTTCTTGTTATCAACACCTGTAGACACCTTTTCTCTGTGTGGACTAAAAAGGGTTCATTGTCCTGGCAGGCATTGTAGGAATTAATAATATATTAGTTATTACAAAGCTAACACACTGTCCTGATCCAGCAGGACACTGTGACTGCCACTTGATTCCAATAAAAATGCCTGATTCATAACAGCAGCTCATCAAAAGCTGTCTTGTCTATCAAAAGCTATAAACGTTTGACTTTAGAGACAAAGCAGGACTCAGTGATCTCCATTGCCAGGTAAAACATGATTTTCAATACTGCAGCATATATGGCAAGATTGAGAAATAGAGCGAGAAAAAGTGAAAAATGCCATTTTCTTTTACATTGCAGCAAGAAGCTGCATGAAAGAAGCTGCATGCGTAAGTGAGAAATCACAGGCTTCTCATTATCATCAGGCCTGCCTTTTGTAGCTCCATGTTGAGTTCTTTGGTCATTATTGAAATGATGTGGCTGAATTTCTGTTTGCAAATAAACACAGTTTCAGTATCTCACACTCAGCACTGGACATTGCTTCAGGTGCTGTTTTTAAATTGCGACCAGATGCTAAAAGCAAACCTCACCAGATATGATAAATGCACCCCCTCACTTTTCTGTTGCTATACAGTCCCTGCAAGATTAAGTTAAAGAAAATAATTGGTTGGACACACTGCTTCTTTGTTTTGTTTGCACTGATCATAATGTGGTTGTATTGACAGAAAAAACCCAATAACGGCTGATTTTTCTTCTTACTCTACTTTTTTATTATTATTTCTTGAGGCATCTTCATTTGAATCATCAATTTTTGTTGGGCTACCAAACTAGCAAGAGAATAGTGAGCTAATCATCTCCGGTTAATGCTCGGATTGCATCTTCGGCTTTTCATTAGATCTCATTAAACTTGCCTTTCAATTGCTTGCACTCTTAAAATGATTTTGCAGGTAGAAGCATTGTGAACGCATGTGTCGAGCTTTGTGTCGAGGAAAAAAGTGTAGCGTTTTTTCTTTTTTTCCATTGATTGCGACACTAAACTGCACGTTTACCATTGAACATCTACGTCTCTCTCTCCTTCTCCGACTGCAATGAATCAAAGGCTGCAGTGGGAGGAAAGCAGAGCTCATTAGCTGCACTTTCCAGGGAACCTCTCCCTCAAACATCTGACAGCTCTGCTCTGATCGATAGCTGTCTTTCTGTGGTGTGTCTGCCTTTACTCAGGCTTGTGAGTAAGCTAAGCGCTGCTGCGCTTCCAAATAGATGGACTGAATTACTACATGCTCCATGGGGAGGCTAGACTTTGAGCAAGTGCTGACTACAACTGACATGTTTATATATTTTATTTTTAAAGAGAATGAGCTGTCAAACTCCCTCAATCTTTCATGATAGGGGAGATACACAGTGGGGGACAAGTACAGTGTATTGGTGTTGTACTCAGTTATGGTGTTGTTTGAAATGAAATAAAGTTGAAAATGCTCTGTCTGTGTGTGATCAGTCTTTTGTTGTTCATATTTCAGTTATTTGTACAAAAAAGTAACATTCGGTGTTAAATCCCTGTGCTCTAGTGATGGGTATGATATGGATTCGCTGATACTAATCCATAATGACCGGTTTGTGGGAATTAAAAACTATCAAGAATAATTCAGCAGTCTCCAGTTCTCCAGTTCCATCTCAAATCCAGATGATTTGAATCTTTCTTCCGTTTTTTTACATTTAACATTTTTGAACTGGCAGATAAACTGGCTGACTGAGAATAAAAGTGTTAAAAGTGTGTTGCCAGATGCTAAATGGAGTTCAATTAGACAGGAAGTACAATACAATGTCTGTGAGAAAGAAAAAAAACAAACTATTTGCACAATTTAAAAAATTGATTTAAATTTTTAAAAATTGTTTCATCGTTAAATGCACCACTAAAACAACGAACACATTTACTTATGGATTTGTATATATGCATCTGCCTGATTTTTTATGAACTACAAAATATCTATATAAATAAAAAAGAATATAATATTTCATCCTTGCTACCTTTAGATGCAAAGAGAATCAGTTCTGACTTGATAGTCCTCACAAGTGAATCAATCCATATTGGATTATAGCTTTTAATAAATTAACAAAAAAGAATCTTTATTTAAAAAACAGAATTTACTAAGCCTAATCCTGGTCTTCTTCTGAATTCCTTTGAAATGTGTTATTCCAACTACAGTTTCAAACACTTCATCTGACAGTATCACAAAAGAGGGGTAGAGTTTGGGTTCTTTTACATAGTTGTTATATTACTTCAGTTTTAGTTTCAGACATTAGTAAGACTGGTAATTAAGATTTAAACATCTATACAATCTTAAAAGGACATATTTGTTATCTAATGCCTCTCACACACAAATAAACCCACCTCTTTTAACTACAATGTAGCTCAAAAGAGACCCATAGCTGTTGGCGCTGATGTTGTTTCACCAATCTTCATGGGCAAACTGTGATAGAAAATAAACTCTTTGAAATGCTTTGTTCTATTTTTAGTTTCTAATGGGTGTCAGAAAGGCCACAGTGGAAGTACATTTGGTAATAAATTGATAAACAAAGAGCACCAAACTCCTTGTACTGACTGTATGTGGTTCTTTCTGACTTTATTGGTTTTGATTTGTGATTTTTCTGGGATAAACTTTCTTCTAGAGCCTGCAGCTCTAACATAAACAGCAAAAATGAATGTGTCAAATACCGCATAAAGCTTCCAAATGTAAAATTCAGAGAGAAAAAAATCAAGGCATGAAAGTAATACAACAGCACTGGGAAACAGACATTAACTAATGGAAGATAAAAAAAGTCTCCCACTGAGGAGTATTTGATAACTTATTGGTTCAGCCATTCACCAAACACAGCAGGGGTGACAGGATAAAAAGCAACGTTCCTCTTAATTTATTTTAAAATCTTCTCGACTCATACATTCACGGACCGTTGGAGGGCATAGAACAAAAAAATATCCTCATATAACATGCATGGTGTCTGACAACCTCTGACACAAAAGGGCAGAAACCTTTGCTCTTCTGTCCTTCCTTAGAGGAAGGAGAGAATGAGAGAAAAGGTCCTCAGGGTTGCCTCTTGTCCCCGCGTCCTGCTGAGCTGGCCCGGGCAAGTCTCATTGGGCTTTGGTCTAAATTAGCTGCGGCTTGCTGTTAAGCCCCCGCTTAATATGCTCCTGACTGAGAGTGGAAAAGAGAGTCCCACAGAGGGAAGAGAGGAGACACAGAGAGGAAACATCAAGAGGATGTGGAAGATGAGGCAAATTTTTCAAGAGGAATCAATATGGGATGGAGGAAAAAGAGAGGATGAAGTGCAGAGGACTGAAAGAATATGAATAGGAAATACAGGGACAAAGCATCAGAAGACAGAGGGTAGATAATGTGTGTGTACGTGAGAGAGAGAGAAACAGTCAAACAGCAAGAAAGAGAACGAACTTCAAGGTTTGTATTGAGTTGGCAGTGGCAGCACCAGAGGACCTGAACAGAATAGCCTTGGCATCGCTTCTTTGGCCAATTAATGTGAAGCTGTCTGGGTCCGGGGAAGCTATTAGACTCTGGGAGAAAAAAAAAAAACACATTAAAAAGAACAGGAATAAAGTTCGGTGCCATTTCCCCACAGTGCTGCTTATATGTAAAGCCCCTTGTTTTTCTTGACTGAATAATAGTCTTCATTCCACCCTCCTCCTTGCCTCCTCTTCAAGCCTCTGGATGTAGGCAGAACATCTCTGCTTTATTAAACATCTCACTAGAGACAGGACACCCTCGTTGACAAGCAGCAGCCTTTATTAAAGATGCCGCCGAGTGGAAAGGAGCGAGCATTGAGATTCAAATTGAGGGAGACAAGTCAACACTCTGTGTCCGTAGCTTTAGTTAGCTAGATGTGAGCTGGAATTTGAATTGTTGTTAATCAAACAAGCGACTGTTTTTCTTCGCGTTAAATAAGCCTTTCCTGCACTCACGCATGCAAGGTGTGTACGCCGGCTGCAGGAGGGGGGAGGGAGTCTTTTGTGAAAGATGTCCAAATAAATTATGGATAAATATGCGTGGATACATACCGAGTGGACGCAGATGTCTCTGGGATTTGCTGGTCAAATGTTACATAAAGGTTGAGAATCAAAATCACAACATTTCCATAATAGCACCCCAGTAAACATAATTAAATTAGGAAGAAAAACACAAGAATAAATTTGATCAAAATTTACATTTCAACAGGTTTTACACACACTAAAAAATCTAAAAGAAAAAAAATCACATGTATTAGAATGCAGACTTAAAATCCTTCAAAGCATCTAACAGTATTTCGATTCAACAACAGCTAACAATGTTTTTTTTTCTTGTTTGCAATAGTTTTGTGCCATATTACATTAATGAAAGCACAGATCAAAGGAATCATGGATCACAGATTTTTTTGTTTGTTTTTGTTTTGTTTTTTCCTTGTTTTGTGCAAAATATTCTTAGTTTGTGTTGCTGGAAATTATTTTACATTTATTCACTTGATTATGGAACATCCTACCTCCCTAAATAAAAAAAATAGTGTTACAATAATAATAATAATAATAATAATAATGCATATTTTTACAAGTCCTAAATTATAGAACATCATGTGTGAAAATATAGCATTGATCATATAGCACCTAGTGAAAAGGGGAACAGAGGTAAAATGACAGCACTGTAGAAAACATGAGGGCTAAGTAACACTTGGCATTGTTCAATGTATTAATAAAAATAGCCTAATTTGTCCAGACATCTTTCATCTAAGTTATTAAATAACCAATATTTCCAGGCTGAATTGCTGAGTGAAAAAAATGTATAGAGTGATGGCAATCATACCTAGATGTAACCCCCTCTTGTTTGCCCACCTGTCTCTTCTGTTTGCTCTCCAATTTGCTCACAGTGTTATGCTGAACCCATCAGCCAAAAGGGGTAGGAAAAAAAATAACAATTGTTCATGCAAAATGTATATAAGTGACAGCAGACTCTTGCCTCATATTCCTTAAGAACTATAAAATAATTTTTGCTCTTAAGGTGTGAGAAATGTCTCAATTTTAACTAAAATGCATTTCTCCTGTGTGTGAAAAGTAAATATTACTCAGATGTGTGCAATGTTTCTTTTTGTCTGTTTCACAATTTTTAAACATGTGAAATGCATAAATCTTGCATCAATTAGGAGACGCTGTTTTTGCTCAAGCAAAAATAAATAACACAATGATTTCAAAGACATTCCCCAATGAACCCCAGATCTTTCCCATCTGTCACATGCAAGTTACACTCATCTTCTCACTGTACACTGTTGTATTTCTTTTTTTTTAGCTGAATTTTTCCTATTATGCATGGAGCTCTTTCCCGCTGCGCTCTTCACAAATCTTCTTTCTCCTAAGGTGCATTGCTGCCATCTGTCACTGGCAAAAATGAGCATTCACAGACACACATGAGCACAGTTTGGCTTAACACCAGGTTCTTATCTGGTCAAGTGTGTTTACCACTACAGCACATCTTGAGCTTACGCTGCAAGTGCCCAATATTCTGCTGAGAGATTATTCGAGGGATTTGGGCTGTAGGTCTACCATTTCCCACTTGGACAGCCCATTGGATACAAGTCCAATCACTTAATCATTCTATCACCACAAATCAATATGGCAAAGCCTAACACTGGGGAAAAAGAGAGATTGGCAAAAAAAATTAAAATAAATAAAAATCAAGATTTTCCATGTAAAGTTCCTTGTTTTGCTTCTTGTTAAATTTTTGATGCCTTTACATTTCTTCCTTTACATACTCCTGGTTATTAAGAGTACATTTTTAACTGGTTTGCTGGCTGTTTATAAGGCAATGGATTGTAATATAGCATATATGTCCAATGCAGGAGTATGGGGGCATGTGGAGGGACTTTTATGAAGAACTCTACATGCCTGACAGCCTGATGAGGACTGATTAAGGCTTTCGCTGTTTCTCACCTCATTCTGATATGCTTTCTCTTGCAGGACCTGCCAGCTGAGCTCACAGATGATGACTCTACTGTGCTAAGGAGCTGTCAGTGATACAGCAGCTGGGATATAAAAAGATCTATTACTGCCACACCAACCAAAGATCGGTCATTTTATTTCAGAAAAGGCTCACTGACAATTCAAGTCAATCTGACATCTTTGAAGGCATAGACTCAAAAAATATATTTACTTAAAACTTTTATCATTTTTGTGAGGGCTTTAAAATGTACATACATTTTTATTGGGTTCTAGCTGTAAAAGGAGCATTTCGCTTTTAATTAATTAACAATAGAAGTTTGTTTTTCTACTTAAAATAAAACCTCTACTTAGCTGGAAGTTTCATGGCAGGTTTCAATCTTATTCTGTGGGAGAAAAGTCTTAAAATCTTTTGATTAATATTCTTTACATTTGTTGTCATTCTACTTTAATATGTTTTCTAATGTCAAATTTCCCTGCAATATATTCACATATTGAAATACAATTCTTATTTCAAGAACATTTTGAAACGTTACGTTGTTTGCCCCCATTTCTTTTTGCAGTTTCATGACTAAGAAGAGAAAAACTTTAATTTGCAAGTCTGTAAAGACACAGTCTTTATGAAATTCTGAAAAATAAGTATTTTTCTTTAACTTTTGTCTACCATTAAAAGATACATGAAGTAGTAAGCATGTGATTGTTTTATCCTAAAAGTTTAGTTGATGTATTTGTGAAAAAATATTTAGCACATGCTTTACAGTTAGGCTTATGTAAAACTGTTTAACATCAAAGAGCATTGAAAATAAGATCAAACAATTCTTTTTTTTAACTATGAGAGAGCACATTTATTTTTATGACTGGAAGACAGAATAATACACATTTAATAAATACTTTGACAGACACTTATCTGCTGAAAGATTCACTTTTCTTCAGTGTTTTCCTTGCAGACTTTTTTCCTTAAGAAAAAAAAAATCAGGATGCTAGGACGAATATTTGATTCAGTTCTCTCCAAAAACAGTTCCTTAAAGTTGCTAATGGTTATTTTATTTCTGACTTGTTTAATGTTTGAGTTACATACATAGGTATCATGTGGTTGAAATAATCTTTGTTTTGTCAATCTTCTATGATTAAATTGGTTGCAGATTGTCTTTAGGATTTTCAAATAAGCTCTCCTTTCAGTGGAAAAATGAAAGAAATGGAGATAGTTGCTGGATTTCACTTTGACACGCTTTTCAATGTATTAGCATTGCAAAAAAAGAACTATTATCCATATGGAGTAACCTCAATGAATGACCTCTTTCTTAATAAGGCTTTTCAGCAATGGAAGATGAAACTCTTTGTATATCACTGTTCTCTCTTTTTCAGGACGAAGAGGCAAAGGCTCTACCCAAAAGGCTGTTTTCCATTAATCTGTGCCATTCGTTTGAATGTGTGTTCAAGTTTTGGGTGGCTTCACATTAAAAAAAGAGCAATCTAACAAGAAACTCTATATTTGCTTTCCATTGAGCTCCAGCAGAGAGCTGCCCAGATGGCCCAATCAGGAAATAGTCTGGCAGATGCATCTGGAGCCAGCAGGACAGATGGAGAGAGGAACAGATATGGGTTCAGTCGTAAGAAGATAAAACATCCACGGGTGAAGGACAGGGGCCACCCCTATGCTTGTTTGTGTTTTCTTTTTGCCATATTGCTTTGTTGAAATTTTCTTGCCTCTTTTTTATTTTCACTGTCGATGTCAATGATGGTGGAATCTGTGACAACAGAGGGTGAAAAGTCGAATAAACTTGAGAACCGATAATAATATATACCAATGATGACTCCTATTCCCAATAGGAGATGTAGTTTGCCTTGTAGTAAACCAGTAGCACACAGTTACATCATGTTGCCCCCGAGTTTATGTAAGAGGCCTCAAAGGCAAATTGAAAATGTCACCACCTACATTGCTTTAGAAAATTACAGAAATGTACATGGAAAATGATAACAAAGTCTTAAGACACTAAAGGTGATCACAAAATTGTCAGTATGTGTCAGCATGGATGCGGAGAAATTAATTGCAGCAAACAATTTTGTTTGTACAGAAATGACAAAGTTATCCGCTCCCTTTGGATTAAAATAAAATAATGTGATGTACCTCAATGTAAAGCTAGTCTTTACACAGGATTATTTTCATCAAGTCAAGAACTCATCAGTTTTACATTGAAGACTGCCAAAAACAAGAGGGAAAAAATGATTAAAAAAAATAAGAAATCAGTATTTTGACAAAAAGAGACATTCAAGTGCAGAGATGCGTAATAATTAATCACAATAATAATTAAAACTATTCAAATGTACAATTCAAAATATTTAGAGTTATAAACAGCCTGCAACCTGAATGGAAAAGTTCAGCACACTTGCTATTTGGATGTTGGTTGCAAAGCATGTCGAAAAGTTAAATGTCTTGTGTTATGTGACAAAACAGAATAATGTAACCAAAGAAGAATTACAAAGGGGGCGGGTGAACACTTTTGCACAGCCTTGCAAGTTGCAAATAAAAAAACATCTTTATTTCAATTTTAAGCCATTTCTTTTCCCTGGAATTTTCTGAGGACAAAACCTATAGGTCCATATTATTATTATTATTAAATAGCAAGACAAGAACATTGGCTAAAATGTTCACTTTCTCAAACAAAAAAAAAGGAAAAGAAAAGCACTTACCTGCACATTTGGCTGGTGCATTACTGGGATGAGCTACAACGTTTGGTTCATTATTATTCTAACATCCGACCCAAACCAAGTTGTGCTATGGGTTATCTGGTCTTTGGTAAACCTTAAATCTGACACATATCTATCTATCTGTAGATATAGATATGTATATAAAGACATAAACCAACCGTCTAGACCCCTCAGATCTTCTGGTTCTGGTCTGCTCTGCATCCCCAGAACCAGAACAACACGAGGAGAAGCAGCTTTCAGCTTCTATGTACCACAAATTTGGAACAAACTTCCAGAAAACTGTAAAACAGCTGAAAAACTGAGTGCCTTTAAATCTTAAATTAAAACTCACCTGTTTAGAGTTGCTTATGGCTAATAGGGTTAAAGTGCAGGTTTTGATGCCTTCATTGTTTTTTATTTCTTTTCTCACTGTCTATGTTTTTAATGCCTTTTTTAAATGAGTTTTAAAAGTTTGAGTCCTTTTAATCTCTTTCTATTCAATGTCACATGACCTTTTTCTCTTTAAAGTTTTTATTTTTACTTACTTTTTCTTTCTCACCTTTTCTTCTTTTAAATCTCTTTCTCTTTCTCACTGTTTATTCAATGTCACATGCTGTTTTTATTTGAAATTCCTTGCTGCTGAAATGTGCTATACAAATAAAATGTGATTGATTGATTGATTGATAAAATTAAAGGCAACATGCACACAAATAACAGTATAAGAAAACACAGCATTACATGTTATAATGTACCATTTATGAAAGAAAAATAACTTTCAGAGTAATCTCTCCCAGGGGAACAGGCAACATGCTTTTTGCCTGCAGGGATCGCTCCATGATAACAACTGTTTTCTTTTCAGTTTCTTCGCCCCAGCCTGAAAAGGTCAGGGCTTGACTTGATGCGTTACACACCCACGGTAATACCTTCTCAAGCTTGTTGCAACAGCGCCTAACCCGCAAGCTAATTAATCCAACCTGTCTTACAGCCACACGTCGAGCACTTCATCAGGTCCGGTCAGTAACTGCGGTAAGGGGTCAGTGGCTCCCAAACGGCGAGGATGCTGAAGCGTGAACAGACCGCTGAGGAAGCAATTGCCAGCAAAGACAGAGGTGTCTGTCATGTGAGAGCTTGTATACACTGCATAGTTCATTCCTCTGGTCACAGGACTGATTATATATGTTGAAGATTAGTCTACTGAGAATATGTGCATTTTTCTTTATATTGAACTTTGTTTACAGTTTAAGAAAATAAGGTTCATTTATTTAAAGAAGTGTATTTTTCTCCTAAATTAAATTTGGCTGTAAATCAATTCTTAGGTATGTGAAGTTGTTGCCGTGCATCTTTTGAGGTATTACTTCTGAGAACTATAGGTGAAATTAGGTAAAAAAAAAAAAAAAAAAAAAAAAGAAAAAAACTGAAAATATAAGCAGTAATTTAGGACCTATGAGGTGATGCACAAAGAAACAATAAACTGAAATAAAAAAATGAAAAAAAGTATCGTTATCCACAGCTTGGAACTAATAAATGAAGTTAAAATTGTTCCCGCAGGTGTGTTTGGTTTGAAGAGTTAATGAAGCTCCTCTCGCACGCTCCCTCAGTAGATGCACAGTAATGAGGAGAGATTCAGCTAAACAAGCCAGGAGACTTTTGCAGAAGGTAGATTTTGGTGTCTCGTTAGTTGTGGCCAATCGATTGCTGTGTCACTGCATCCACCTGAGATCCAGCTCGGCCGTTTTATGCAGAGCTTCGGAAGTGAAAGTGATGCTTGTATTTTACAGTAGATAATCAGAATTTGCTGTTCTGTTCCTCGAAGACTGACTGTACTCTGGAGTTTGATTCATTAAAAGAAAGAAAGTTATATATATTTTTAAGAGGTTAAATGCTTTAAGCCATTGGTTGAATTTTGGAGGGTTTTGTCATATTTGCTTTCTTTTCTTTTTAAATGCTTTCTTTTCTTTCATCTTAATCTAACAGTGTAGTACTTATAATAATACAATAAAATAATATATAATGTGCTAAATACAAATGATTTCATGCAGATTTGAACAAAGAATATCCATGTTTTTTTTTTTATTTGAATAAGTTAAATTAGAATAAATGTTTTCTGTTTAGCTGAATTATTTTTTGTGTCATTTAACAAGCTCCTCACAAGACTTTACTGTCATTTTGACCCATTCCTCCTGACAGTGCTGGTTTAACTTTGAAAAGTTTTCAACGGTACCTTGTCATCTCACCTGTTTTAGCTCTGGAAAAAAAAAATCAAATTATGCTTTATTATTATCAATTTGTTATGATTTCGTTTCATGGTCCATTTCGAAGATTTGCGCCTGTCACCGCACAGTGGCTTACTCCACCTCACAGTAAGGCAAACCAAACCAGATCTCCCATCAAAATGTCCAGAGCATTTTGCCCCCTGAAGCTTTTTTACCCACATTGTCATACTAGTTTGTAGAATTTTGAGGAAAGAAATCAATTTGATTAAATTTGGAATAAGTGAAAATGTACATATATATATATATAAATTTTCAACTGCATGACTATTTTGTACGTCAGAGTTAAAAGATTTCATAGTATTAATATTTTTTGCCTCAATCTTAAACAAACCTAATGTGTTCCGCTGAACCAGTGCAGCCATTGTATCCAGTGATTATAAGAAGATACTGCCCAAACACCTTAGAGGACTGTTTTATTTTACTTGGAGCAGTAAATCCAGTGATGACAAGACATACCAGCTGACAAGGCATTACACAGGCCAGACTACCTGGCCTTCGATGTGAAACCATTATGCAGGAGTTCTCCCTCCTGCTGAATGCAGCTGCACTGTGGGACCTACTTATTACAGCCCAGATGTGTCTGTAATCCATCACTGTCTCCCTTACCACCATCAGACTCGGGAGGATGTGTGAAGCAGCGCCCCTGGTATTTTTTTGTGCGTTTGTGTGTGCAAGAAGTGGAAGCATCTCATAGAAATAATCTCTGTTGAACTAAGTTTTTTTTAGTGCACAAGAAGAATAATTAATTTATTTTAATACACTCTCTTTAGATGTGTCTTTGTGAGTTTGTGTATTGATTCATTAGTCTGTCTGTGCCATAGTTTTTCTCTTCCAAACATGGAGTTTATGCAATATTAATAAAAGTCATTAAAAGGTCTCTTAGAAGTATTGTAAATATTAATGCTGCTCACATTGAGCATCTTAACTCCATCTTTTCAACCAGGCTCTCTAAAATTAGGCAGCTTATTAATGCGCAAGTGAGTAAAATGTCCCTACCTCAGCCAGAAGTATACAGATATGGTGTTATAGTGAAACTGCACTCATTATTCTTGCAGCTTGTTGTTTGTTATTACAGATTTTTCTAATCTTCATCCACAAACAAAATTAATCATTTGCTTTGTATGTTTGTCTGAGTTTCTATCTATCAAATTATTGGAACTACTTCGGAGAAATATTTCTTAACATGTTTTCTTGGAAATAATGGTAACGTTACAAAGACAGGCTTTGGAAAGTTTAATTATTCGGCTCAAGTTTTGTTAAATTCCAATGAAAAAAATCAAGGCTGTGGTTCCTTAATTTGGACCTTCGAGAGGAGAGTCTTTCGTTGGTCTACAGAAATCAAATTAAAATTAGCATCACTGATAACATTATGTTTTTGCCAAAATGTAATGGTTGTGAAAAGCTTTTTAAAATGTCCTGCTTTCCCTTTCACCTCGTTTTACTTTATTTCGGTTTAAAATTATTTTTATTTTGAGCTGATAGTTGGATGAAAGCTAAATTAAAACAAACGTAGAATGTCTGAAACTACACATATTTACTTTTGTATTCATGAAAAACATATGCATATATATATATATATATATATATATATATATATATATATATATATATATATATATATACACACACACATATATATTTAAATAACATAATATTCAAATAAAGCAACACAAACTTCGGTATAATTTATGCACCTAAAACAAATAAATGCCAAGGTATAGTTCTTCTGATTTGAAATTCTGGATGTAAAAAATTATTTCAGATATTTAAAAAACCAAAACAAATGTGATCATGCTGTAATTTACACTTCATTAGAACTACTAATAAAGTGGTTTCTGAAGTTTGAAGCTAAATAAATCTTTTATGAGAGGCCTGATCCCATGTTGAAATAATTAGAAAAACATAACCTTTAATTTGAGTAAAAACTCCATTTACTTTTATTCTTTTTAATCAAATTATTTCCATTAACATGGAATAAATAAAATAATAAGAAACACTTCTATTTTATGCTGCCAGTATTTTGTTTAACTGCGTGCTGTTAGGGGACTGCTTGTACCTGGTGTCTGAGGTCTCTGTTGATCTGGCCATGTATTTCTTACTGATATTAAAAAGTTCATTAAAAGTGACAGAAACTTATGAGGAGAAACTAGGAAACAGGAAGGCAGATCCTGTACCACAGTAGACAAGAGACGCTTTTCCACAAGAACATGCATTGTTGAAAAGCCACAACCACTTGAAGTCTTTATCAAAAATCCTTCTCTTAGTCTCATCTAACCAAAGCGCATTGCTTGAACACACTTTAAAAAAAACTCCACTTGTTTACATTTGTGACGGTACAGAACAGGTTTTTGGCATAATGTAAAAGACAATAGAAAGTTGTTAAGGAAACTTTGGCAGATAGTGTTGACTCTTTTTCCGCAATTCTCCAACAGTAAAGTTTTTTTCCTTTTTTTAAAAAAATTGTTTCTTTTTTGTGGTAAGAGGACACAAATCAGATTTCCTCATTATGAAACCTGAAATTTTCAAGAGACCATTTGCTCAGCTCATGCTGTTTTCTGGTGGCTACATCTCCTTGCATCTCCTTATATCACACAATAAGGAAAAGAGTCATGCTGTTTTGTTGGAGCTATAGCCAGCCTGGTCTGTAAAAACCACATGAATACTGAACAACATGACCAACTCCCCAGGTATCTTGGACCACACTATGTCCTCTGAGCACAAAGCAATTAAGTGCTAAACAGATCCCTCTTTTAACAGAGAGCTTTGCCTCTCTTTGTTGGTTTACATAGTATTTCACTGTGCTCAGCAAGTCTATATACTCTGTGGTCCAAATCAATACACAAATGTACCAATATATGTCCTACTGCTGCCGGCCACACTAATGAGCAACTGGTTTAAATGAGAAGAATCATGGATCAATTTTATCATGTTCCCCGCAAACCCTTTATGGTGAAGATGTTTAATTGTTGTTCTGAAGAGGGTCTGTGCACCTTAGGTGGTCTTCATTAAACCAATTTTCCCAGTGCCATAACACCACATGTGCTCAAGCTCTTTCTCTTCAAGGGCCTCTAACCTTAGCTGTCTGAAGCATTGCAATAATTGGCCAATCAATAAAACCTATGTCAATTGCATCATGCCAAGAAACCAAGGAGCAAAAAAAAGAAAAGAAAAAAAAAAACAGATACAATCTGCCAGTGTTGTTTGCCCCCAGGGCATAATGTTTCACTGAATCAATACAAACAATGACACTGGGTGACAACACAACCGGTGATATAATCCTTCAACCAAAGCCACCAAAGGAGCCTTGGTACATGATATGTGGCCGCTTCACTGGATTACTGTTACGGATTCTGCCACTAATCTTCAGTGTGTCCAACAAACAAAGGGAAGTAGAGATACTTTTTTTAACAGTTCATCCTGGAAATGTGATTGCAGATAAAACTCAGGTCTGACTCAAGTGCAGCAATCATGAAGTCAAACAAAATTTAGTACATTGATATGAGCCAAAATTGATATACAGTTAATCCTTTTGTGTTTCATAACACCTAGACAAATTCAGTGTCTGCTGCAAAAGACATGCCAGGTATCAGTTCACCTTTAGCTTAGGACTATGGTGCCAGTCTCCAAAACTGTCACCTTAGTTTGTTTTCAGCTAATTTTGTAGATTTCAATAACCTGAATATTTGTGATTTCTTTCATCGTTGACATCTCCAATCGATATAATGGCATGAGCCATGATTCAAATTTACAAAACAGTTTTTAACAAGCTTAAACTCCTTATGCCTGGAAAACCCTTACAGACTGATATGTCAGTGAAGTATGTGCAGCTCAAGGCTAATTTCTGAATTCTCCTTTGAGATACTGCAGCCAAAAAACAAGCTGAGGGGAGTTAGACATACACCTTGTTTTCACAATCAATGCTGATTCCCGGTTGGTGTTAAATAACATGTTACTGTCTGTCTGGATTTATCTTCTGGCAAACTATTTAAATGTTCATGTTACAAAACACGTTGGAAATATGGAAGTAAGACTAAAGTGTGGGCTGGCCTGGCTTTTCCAACCAGGGTCTGGCGTTTTTGCATTTTTACTTTGGGCACGGTCGCACCCGTCTACCTGCAATACCGATAACTTGTGGTTCCTCTGTGGCTGGTCAAATGGGAATGGCTTGAAGTTACCTGTTGATTGGTTCATTTAAAGAGGGGGCTAATAAACAGACATGTTATCTTCCAGATCTCTCAGTCAGAGGTTGCCTTAGACTTTCTCAGTGCCTTATCACATATCATGTCATTATCTATTTTACCCATTAATTCTTAAATCATAACAGTGAAATGTTCAATTGCATTACATTTTCAGTGGGTTAACATTCAGCAAGATGAAGGGAAAATCCCCAATAAGCAATTACACATCAAGCAGAAAAATACATTCAACTTTTTCACTTATGTCTCAATAACTACATACAAAAATGAATTTAAATGATTGAACTTATAATATGAAGTATTCATCTGCAGTGGCCTCAGTCACACAACTTCCTCCAGTCTGCATACACTTGAATTGGGCACACGCATGTGCTTAAATCAAAGCTTTTGGTTTTGATGTTGATGTGGAAGATGAATCTGTGCTCTGTGCTACACTGGAGACTGAAATTACAAGCGACACTTCAGCCAAAGTTTTTAAACCAGGAAACATTTCTTTAATTGAATTGATCATAAGTTGGCAAGACTTTCTGAACGAGGGAATTTCCTCATCCCACTTCGATCCAAAAGGGAAATTCCAGCAAACAACAGCAGAGTATAAGATGCACCAAATGCAAGTCCAGGTGAGAGATGATACTCAAAACAAGAATTTTTTAAAAATGAAGCAGTTAAAGTGTGAAGCTGAGGTAATTCTTGACAAGCACACAGAAGGAGCTGGGCAGGACAATAAGGAACTAAAAAGTGTTCTGCTGTCTGGGGAGACAGTGGCGGTAGATTCAGGAGGAATCTGCTGAATTTGGTCCAAAATGGGCAAAGATATGGTCATCTCTGCCCATTTTTGAGGCAACACAATAGGGTCGAGCTCTGCAATACAAAAAGCTCTCAAGTGGTTGTGTGGTTACCACACGTGGTTTATCATCAATGCATGATAAAAATCAAAATGTACAGATAATTGTTAGTGTGCAACACGTGTTTGAGTTTTTATGTTTGCACACTACATGTGTCAAAGAGATAAACACCCACTTTATAATGTATGCTTGTTTAACTACTTCTTAATAATGGGTCAGCCAATCACATGGCAGGAATGCATTTGGACATCTAGATGTGGAGATGACCTGCTGAAGCTCAAAGAAGGTAGCAGACCTGCTAAGACAAGTAGTTAAAGGTACTATAACCGCTACTGTCTAATTTTATGAACCATGACATATGAAAACATCTGTGTTTTGCTGTCAAGCTTCTAAATTAAGTAATTTTTTTTAACATTTGAAATGGTGGACTTCAAATACACCTGCAACAGCAAGACACCATTAATCCATCCTCCTTGTATCAACAAAGCAGGCTGGTGTTGGTTGTATAAGGATGTGGGGGATATTTTCTTGTCTTACTTTGGGACTTTTAGTACTAATTAAGGATCATTTAAACAACACAACTTCACTCAGTGTTGTTGGTGACCATGTCTATCCCTTTATGACATCAGTTTACTCATCTTCTCAGCTCAGAGGGGACAGGGCTTTCTCTATCATGGGTCCTAAGTTATGGAACAACTTGCCTTAGCAGGTCAGAGAGGCTCCTTCACTGTCCACTTTTAAAGTTCGTCTTGAAACCCATCAGTTTTACTTGGCTTTCAACTCCAGCGGGATCTAGTTTTAAATTGTATGTTTTTGTTTTCAAACTGGAAGAGTTTTTTTTATTATTATAATGTTGTGTTTTAATGTACGGCACTTTTCTGCTACCTCCAGAAGAATAATGCATCATGTCTTACATCCTCTGAAGCTGTTATACAAATAAAAATAAGTTCCCTGATGGCCTCCGTAGTCAAGAGATTTCAATCTAGTAGCATATCTTAGGGATAAACATGTATTTACCCAACAAATATTACTGCTGTCATGTGAGTTTGGACCAAAATCTCAGAGAATTGTGCCAAAAGCATTTTGAATCTATGTTGTGAAAAATTGAGCCAGTGATGAATGCAAAGTACTCAGTACTCTTTGCTGGTATCAGTGTGTGTAAGTAGGTATCAAGACACCTGAAGAAAAAGATGCTTGAAAAATTAGGTGACCATCAGGACTTGCCATTTCAAAAATAAGCAAAATATAATAAAATATGTGATATGGATATTCATTCCACAACCCTGACATATAATGGCAGCTTACCTTAAAATGTATGATGTTCTGACAGTGAGTTCTTTATGTAATGAAAGCACATGTCACAACCCTCTTACTGGCTGCATAATCACAGAAAAGTAATGTGAAAAAAATATATGTCATAAATAACACTACCATATAAAATTCAACAACTGAAGTGCACTGCTTGGGGAAAAAATATGTTTCTTTATAGATTGAAAGACTTGCATTTGTGGGATTAGTACAATATTGTTCATAAGAAAGGTGAAAGGTTACCTTTATAGAAAAAAATAAGAAGACATAAGAATTCTTGAAGAGTTATTTATGTCATACCTGTGGTATAACTTTTTATTCTTGAAAAAACAGAAACATAACTTTGTGTCATCATACTTCTTTACCCAGGACATAGTAGGATGCAGAGACATGTTCACTCTTATAAATTGTGATTATTGTGAACCCACTCACATTAATCAGGAGAGCATGCTGTACTGCAGAAAATTCCCATTCATGACACGTAAGATACATGTTTCAAGAATCTTTTCCTTAAGTTTCCATGAATCTGCTCATTCGCCAGTTGCCGTTGTTGTTATAAGATGTGGCATATTCTAAGGCATACCCTGTGTCTCAAGATAACATGATCACAGGTCTGATAAGGACGAGAGAACATTTCAGTCACCTTATTCCTCACTCTCTTGCACAAGTAACGGATCACAGAAAATCTGCTACACAGATCACAGAAAAAGAAAAGCAGTTTGCATAATAATAAGAAGGGTTTCCCCTTTTATCCTTCTCAAATTGCTCTTCAATTTACTGATGCCTCATTTAGCTAAAATGCTACTTGTGTGCACGCTCTGTGAATGAACCTTGGTTCCAAATTACTGAGTTATCTGGATGACGAAAGGAATCACATCAGTGACTCTGCTTTTAGTACAGCCTTAAATTGGAAGATGAGGAGGGACAGAGTAGGCTTGATTACATTCTCGAAAGAAATGACTGAATAATAGGCAAAGAGGATCCATAAACATGTCATAGACTAGTTGATCAACTGACTGGTTGACTGATGAAATGGTCGACTCACCAAGTGATAGATTGCCTCATTGCTTTGCTTTGAGCATGTAAATGAGCTAAACCTGCTAGTTTTTGACTGATGTTGCTGCAACTAAATATATTGGTAGAACAAACCATGTCCAAAAATGTTCTGCTTCTTCTGTGCTGCAGCGGTATGATGCATAACAGAGGCTGATTGATGTTGTGGCACTGATTTTCACAGCGTTTGCATTTAATTTAATCAGAAGACTTCTGTAAGACTTCATGCCATTAATACAAAATACAATAATCTCACTCATATCCTCAAAGTAAAAAATAAAAAAAATGTTTTTATTAGATGTGTTTTTGTGCAGTTTTTTTCCTCTCAAATTGCTTCAGCAGCTTAAACCTTTTTATGATCCGTTAGATCAGGGATTATTAGGTTAAGAATGGGAAATGATCAAGCCTCTCACAATATCACTCAGTGAACACATTTTTCTTTCTTTTAAAGTTTTTTCTGAAAGAAATAAAAAATAAACTAATGAATCAGATTGTATTATGTCCAAGTGCCAGATTTTACAGTACGTGTGTGATGGAAATAAATAAATAAATAAATAAATAAATAAATAGTGGGAAAAAAAAGAATTACTGCTGGAGGAAAAAAAATCTAAACAAAAAAAACTCTTGTTCTTGAGGTAAAAACAATGCAACATTTGTGCGATTTTGTCTGAGTAAGTAGTTGTCATAATTTCTTGGCAAAACAAGTACATTAAAGTTTGATGTAAAAGTCCAAGCTGTAGACTCTTAGACTTTGTTAGTCTGCATCAGCTCCTGTGATCATGTTCAGTTAAACAGTTCCTCTCATAGGTCTATACCACAAAACATGCACTGCATTTGAACAGCTTGGAGGCAGAGTGGGAGCATTGTCTCTGGGATGAAGGGGGGAAATGAGCGAGATCCACAGAGATGTCTGGTAATCTGCCCTTCCACAAACTCCATCTGGCTGTACGTCAAGAGCTGTATCCATGTGTCAAAAGCGAACAAATTACAAAACAGTACCAAATTATTATTGTGCTTTGAAGTCAGTGAAATGACATCTGAACTCTTTACTCTATGTGCTCAGTTATCAGCAACATGGGATCTTTGAAACGCAGCTGATTCCCAGAGTCGCTTGTGCGCCCCAGTCTTTAGTTTTGAGTAATTGTAGTTGTGCATCATGGAAAATGTTTTAGCATTATGTAACTACTGTGTCGAACACAACTCTATCATTGACTGGATGCGTCACGTGGGCCTTGAGATTATCATGTCTGCAGCAAATCAATCATTCACCTGTTTCGTGTGTATATATAAATCCTGGAACAGTTTGTGTAGATAATGTGAAATGTTGACTGACCTGATTCCTCACATCAATTAAGAAAAACACTGTAGATACATTTTTATTGAACACACAATCTGACTACTTAACGTCTTACAAAATGTTCTCACACCACTTTCAAAAACTCTGGTACCTTTTTAACACAGGATAACTTTATGTGTGTCCATTAGATGTTGAGTGAGCTGTTTCTTTACGTACGGCAGTTTCCAGAAGAACTGTAAAGCCAGCATGTCAATGGATATGTTGTCTATTCAAATACACCAACACTCACACACACTGTTTCTATTCCTTCAAATGGTGTTAAATTGATCCTTTTCAAAGGCTTTTGCTACACTTGCGTAATATAAGTTACATAAGTGTAATAATGGCAGCTTTACCAGCTTTGCAAAGGTGGTTAAGTTATTTTATTTGTTGATCCCACCTTCAATTTTCATCTTCAACGTTTAAAGCCGGCTTCAAAATTATGTAGTTACCACTAATCCTTACAAATAGTTTTCCAAATATATTGCTTTGTTGTTGTGAAAATATTACCAAACGCTCAAGATCTCAGCTCAGGTCCAGTTATAGTTTGAGACAAACAATTTTAAGCCTTTATTTAATGTTGATCTTAGTCGATCACCTTGTTGCCATCTCTGATGCCTTCAGGTACTGCTGACTCAAGAAAAAAAAATACTGCCTGGGTCTTGTTCTTGGACTTTGTCTTCCAGTCATGCCCCCAGCATCTGCTGTGGGAAATCCTGTGCCATATGGGACTTTTACTGCCACGCTTATATTCTGTTTTTGCCCCAGGTGTCTCCACCCGTTAGACAGATTCGCCCACAGGGTAACAGTCACATGCTATCCTGACAAGGTACTTGACACATCTGAACAATCTGCTGTCAGTGTGAAAGACCTGTGCTTCCTCTTTGAGCTCCTCTGTCTGTGAAAAAAGTTAATCTACCTTCTCTTGGGAAGATGGCATTAATTACAACAGCCTGAATTGGCAAATCAGAGGTTTTCTTCATGTTTTACCAAAATGGTGATCAGATCGCAATAAACCCACCACAGACATCATGACTTTTTTAAACAAAGTGTTCAGTCTCATAAGTGGCTTTACCCAAAACAAATCACCTTTGTTCTTTATGAAGCTAAAAGATGTTTTACAATCTTAAAGAAAACCTTCATTGTAGGATTCTGTGTTGTTCTCCAGCTACAAGCTTTAGATACACTTAGTTAGGCCAAAACATCTGCCTCCGTTTCCAATGAATAAAAAAAATGAGGCAATTGGAAAGCTTCAAGGACCATTAGAGAAATGCCTGTGGTTGACCTATCTCCGGAGATGGGGCCTTTTAACCCAGGACTCCAGAAATAACAATCTTTCTCCAATCCAAAAGAGTAAAAAACCCTTTAGACAATTCCTATTTCACATGTCTGATGACTTGACATTGCTGTTTCTTAATTTTAAATGTCCTTTCTCACTATGTTTAGATGACCGGAAATGATGGCTCATTCACCGTCTACAGGTGAATGTCCTGTAAACGGTGGGTTGCTAGATGGCTCCCCTTCTCTACATTAGTCACTAAGCTGTTGTGTGCTTGGATAAGAAACTTCATCTGCATGGCTGTTAGTGAAGACCAAAGGTTTCAGTGGGTTCAGATTGAATGGCAGCCTTGCTCCTGTCAGTCTGTTCCAGGGTAAGTGCTAAAAAGTCTATTAATGTCATTTCATTTACCATGTTGAACTAATGTAGGGCCAAATGCTTAGTCCATAATGGTTTCTCCAGCTTTAGAAACATTGTTTTCTGGTGAAGACATGTAACAGTAACCAATGAATTTTACACATATGTACAGTTGAATGGTATAACACTTTCATTCTATTTTTTTTATTATTATTTTGAACCCTTGACAAACTCCAGCCTGCAGGGACCAAAACATGTGTTCTTTATAACGGTATTCGATGTATTTTGTTTACCGCCAATGGTAATCTTATTAAGATTATGAGCAATTTAATTTAGACAATGATTAATCTTGGTGAGGTACAGCCCTCCTTAGATAATCACATGGGCATTAATCAACAGCTATTCTCTGCTTCTCATTTCTTTTTTTTAACATTTCATTATTTTTTCATTAACTTTCATTCACAATTTTATGATCGTTAATTACAATAACGTAACCTCAAAATTGTTTCAAAAATCATTTTTCAAAAATGCATTCAAGTCAAGGCAAGACAAATTAATTAGCATTGCACTATTCATACACAAGATGACTCAAAAGGCTTATTTTTTATGAAATCAAACAATATGGATACCAATTTAATATACCTTTCAATAGGAAAACACAGTTAATTACTGTGTTTAGTCATAACTTAATGGAACCAATAGCTTTTCCAAATCTTGGATTTGTAGGGAAGAGTAATCTACCAGGAAAAGATGCATTTGCACTTCAAATTAGCTAATTTAAGTTGAACACAACCCTGTAATTGCTTA
Source organism: Micropoecilia bifurca (assembly GCA_903067075.1). Lineage (NCBI taxonomy): Eukaryota > Metazoa > Chordata > Actinopteri > Cyprinodontiformes > Poeciliidae > Micropoecilia > Micropoecilia bifurca. Next base: position 23,080 of record CAEGAF010077736.1, read on the forward strand.
TTTTATTTTTTTTCTACATAAAACGTCTGTAAGATCTTTGATAACTTTAATTTTATAGGCCTGTGGAAACAAACTTCAATAAAGTAAAGAATTTACCATGTACAATACTTCAGTGAGTTTCAAAGTCATTTAAAGGTAATTTACTTTATTTTCTTTATGTGAATTCAGTATTTCTATATGAACAAGACAATAAATGCATTTTCTTCCCATGTGATATATTTCCAGATTTAGTGATAATTAGAGTGACAAGTGGTAGAGAGTGAGAAGATGATTACTCTGGTTCAACCAAGACAACCATTTTTATAACTTAAACAAGCAGGGTCGTTGTAAGCACATTACATCGACAGTCGTAATGTACATTAATAAAACTTTTATTCTCACTATACATTCCCCTTAAAGTGACCTGCATTAAAGGAATGTATCTAAACTTAACTCAATAAAGTGATTACCGTAAGCAACCCTATAAGGAAATTCTGAATTTTTGGGGCAATATGCAGCCCATTATTAATAATTAAGGTCAACCAGTTCTTGGCTTAGAGGCTTATCCACAATTTGCTGATGCAGGCCCAGATCTACTGTACTATCAGTAAAGCTCATTTACAGTAGGTAGCTGTCCAATTACAAGCCCAACCCATTCCCACAACTGGACCCAAAGGGCTAAAACTCCAAGGCCTAATTTTGTGTTTTAACAAGCAAACTTTAAACTTGGTAACCCATATACTTTAGCTATAATTGAGCGGCTCTTTGCTGACGCCTCCCTAACTTATTTGACAGTATGTCTGAGTGCAATTCATGTAAGTGTCAAACAGTCTCAGGGAAATTGCTACACAACATGTGACTATGCAAGTAATAGCTTTAAAACAATACTAATGACTTGCTACAGCCAACTTTCTTGTTTCCGTAGCTTCACACATCAAAATCAGAAAGATCTACTTGTTTTGCTCTCAGTCTTCGTAAGAATATAGGATTAGATTCAATTCCTTTCTGATGTTAGGAAGCTCCTGAGTGACAATATGTTCAAAGTGTTTAATCATTGTCACATTTTGTGTTTATGCTCAGTGTCTTTAGGACTGACCCTCTGGGATGTTGATAGAGGCTGTATAGTAGAGACATTTATTTGGCAAGAAAAGTCAATAATAGACATGATACAAGGGTGACAAAATAGGAGATGAAAAGAAACAAAGAAAAACTTTTTTTCAAGAAAAGAAGCACATGGAAGCAAATCAAGTTAGGTGAGGGAGGATAAGAGAGAGAGTTTGTATTAATGCAAGAATGATAAAAGTTGAAATAACAGCCATTCACTCCTGTAACTTAAGGAACACATTGTTCTGCTTTTCAGCCTGCCATTCCACACACAATTCTTGCAGCGTTATCAAATCAGTTATTTTTGCTGAAAACGCATGTGTTCATACACACACATACATGTGGTAAGATAATTATTTCAGGATGAGGGGCAATGAACAGCAGCCAGCATGCGGTTGTCTGAGTCTCAAGTGTTTATCAGGCTGTCACTATGAAGGCCCAGCAGTTCCCATCCTTTCTCTCATTGACTCTGTTGACCTTTAAAGTTTGTGTCTTTGTGTGTTGTTATAACCATATGACTGTCTTTTCATATCCTTTCCAATCTTAAAAATCTTTGTCTAAGTTTGAGGCCACTATGTTCTCCGACTTCTTTACGTTTCAGAAACGCAGAACAACTCAGAGAAAATGGTCTTTCCTTTTCCCATTGTTTCATCAGATTTTTAACTGACATATCAATCTATTTTCCCAAGCTTGGCGTTTTAACGTCAAAATTGTATTGCTTAAGCTGTTAATTATCTGTTTTTGTGGTATAATTACTCCCTAGTGGATTTTTATAACTCAGGTAAAACATCATGGGTCTAATTTAGGCACAGAGCTTATCAAAATTCAGCTACTGGGCCATTTTGGTGCCCATTACTTTGAAAGGTAATTACTGCCTGTGATAATTATGTTAATGGACAATTAAGGGAGACTTACATTACCATAGTGTAATTGGGGATTGACTGAGTTTTCTGCATACACAGCTATTAGGGGAAAGGCTTGCACCTTAAGAGCAACTACATGATTTGATACGCAATTTCAAATTATCTTTTTGAAATATTGATATATATAGACAAGCACGTTAGAATTTAAATGGAGAAAATAATTCAAATGTACAAATCAGACTTGGAAGTAACTAATTAACCTAAATAAAACCTAATTCTACATTCCCTGAACACGTTCATACTTGCATCTGTATGCTGTAGTAGCTAATAAAATTAATCAGGAATCACTTGGTAGCCAAACTTCATACCTTTAGACATCTAGACATCAAAACAACTTGTTGAGCTTCAAACACAAGAATGTGAATCAGTAAAATTTGCATTTAAAATCAGTGGCTATTCAACAATGATCAGCTAATCTAAATGACTTCTCCCTTAAACAAGAGAAACACAAGGCAGAAAAGACACAAAAGTAAGCTATGGAAAAACCTAACACCACCAATGTGATGTTTTGCAGAGTATCTGAAACTTTGCACCAGTAAAAATCTTGTGCAAAAACTTTGTAGAGAACTTGCAACAATCTCCTGCTGTTTTTCCTCAAATCACAAGTGTCTGGAGAAAAGAAATTCTTTTAAGCACACCACAAATCGACATCTAAAAGAATAGGCAGAGTACATGTGTGCTAATTTCTTTCAGAAAGGAATTGCCATTCATTTATACATAAGATCAACCAGAAATTCTAATTAAATTGCATACATTTCCTTAAAAAGAAGCCATGCCTGATATTTTCATAAAATTCCTCCCCGTCACCAGATGAGTTTTAGATCTCTCACCTGAGGGTAAAATCTTGTTTTAAACTAATAGAGCCTATCTACAGTCTTTCTATGTTTGTGTTGTAGCAGTTAGAAAACAGCATGTGAGGAAATAAAAAATACTAAACAGATTAATTATGCAATATTATCAGATTACCTGTTGAATGGAGTTCAGCTCAGATGCCATGTTTCAAGAATGTTACAGAAGTAAAGCTCAAATTCAAGAAAAGCCAATATATAAACGTTGCTTATATTTACTGAATAATGCTTCCATTCTTGCGATGGGAAATAACTGCTGAATGATCTCCTTTTTTTGTCTGCTGGTTCATTTTTTTTGACTGGCTCTCTAATATCTGTCCTCAAATTCATCCGTCGAGATTCCCTTTTTTATTGGAAATCATTTTTACTTCAATTGTGCCTCCATTAATCCTCTTTCTTCTAAGCTGTCAAATATCCGCCCGCACCTTTTGTAATTTTAATGTTCATCCTTTTCTACTTCTCTTTTTTCCCCTCATACTCTTTTGTTCCATCTCTCACTTGAACTGGAGGTTTTCATTTGCAGTTAAATGCCCTTTTTGTCCCTCATTCTTTCATTCATTTTTCTTCTTTCTTTAGGTTTGAACCCTTTTCTTTTTCATATTCCTCTTTATTGAATTTTTCTTTTCCACTGTATCTGTGATAATAGCTCAGTTGATACCATCAATATCTCATCTTCGGGTTTACTATTATGAGTTATTTCCCATTCTCTAATCATTATTCCCCTATGTTTCTATCTGCTTCCTGTTGCTTTTTCATTCTTGTTTCCATCTCTGTGGGTCTCAAAGCAGTACATGAAGACAAAAAGCATTTGGTGCTGGTCCTTCTTTTACTCATTCCTCCAGTGTTTTCTGTTCATTCACCAGCCCGACAGTTTCAAATTCTCTTTTCTCCTTTTCCTATGTGTCCAACTGTCTGCATCCCCTTCCCTAAGAGTCCTATCTTCCTTTCTCTTCCCCTCTGCTATTCTTCGCTGTTCATTCCAGTGCTCCCATGGGTGCAGGTGGTAGAAAATGACGTCTCACTTTGATTGCTGCATGGCTGCAGGCGTTCCTGGGGCACAGTAGCTGCGGCGCTTCAGATTGCAGGATGTAGTGGTAAATAATCCCGACTGGGGAGAGAGGAACAGAAAGATAAAGGAAGATGGGAAGGAAGGAAGGAAAGCAGGGAGTGGACATGCGGATGGAAGCGAATTACATTAGAATCCTAGCACGCCTGATTTGAAAGTTTTGTCATTCATTTCTTTAAGAGAATAGTTAATTGTTGTAGTGAGGAAGAAGATAAACCATTGTATAATGTATATAATGTATATACCTAACATTTTCCATTTTATTTTGAAGCTTTTTAATTTGGATTTACTTTAACATAACTTCATATTTTGTAGTATTGTAGCAAAAAACATAACATATAATACCAAACACGTTTGTTTTTCCAAATATATAAAGTCTAAACATTGTATTGAAATAAAATTCAGATAATATGATAAGAACTCAAGTGATCAAGTATACATCTTCTCTGGATGTGTTTTCTACAGAATATTGAATATATTTAAGAGCTTGTTCAATGCTTAATTCTTGTTATTCCACCCTGACGTAGCTCAACTTGCTTGATTTCTTGTATGTGTGGATTTTATGGGTTGCAACTGATGTGTGAATTTAATCGCAGTAGCCTAATTAGAAATATTTATTTAGAAAAAACATACTTTCTCTGCTCCGGAGACATCAGACACGTTATTAGCTTTCACAAGGCTCTGGAAAATGTGACATTGTCATGGCGATTAACATTCACATCAGTGCTGCTTGAATTTCAGAAACAGATGTTTAATTCATCAATGATATGGAAAAAAGCAGACATCGCACAGCTAATCAAAAGGCAGAAAGGAAAGAGAAAAGTCGGGATAAAAAAAGTTTTAAATACATTCAGAGTGTCCTAGGTTTTCAGAAATATAACAGAAAACCTGATTCTTCTGCCATCAAATTTTTGAATGAAGGTTTTAGGGAATAAACAAAAAAAAACAACTTTTTTATTCAAAAACTAATAGCGCTTATTTACAGTCTTTCTATGTTTGTAAATTGTTAGAAAACAGCAGGTGATGAAAAAACAGTACTAAACAGATTAATGTAATGTTATCAGATTACCTGTTAAATGGAGTTCAGTGCAGATGTTTTAAGAATGTTTAAGAAGTCAAGCTCGTATTTAAGATAAGTAAAATGGTCACTAATATTGCTATACAGATATAAGCATACTTATATGTAAAACTAGGTGAGTAGTATTGAGAAACCTGGACAAAAAATTTAGAGGCATAACTCCACTATTAAACTAAATTGCAAGAATTGTGGTTCAGGATATATTCTTCCAAACGGCTCTTGGTTACTTTCTTTCCACTGAAAATATGAATCCTTTTTGATGCATTGCATAAACATACAGTTGGTTTAATTAGAGGGAGAAGTGGTTTAATATTCAAATGTATGCTCTTCCAAAGCCCCTGGCCAAACCAGGCAGGATGACGGTATAAAACCATCAGAGGTGTATTTGGGTTTTTGTGGCTATCTAATTCATAGATAGAATTAGAATGCTGTATTTTATTCTTTAGAAGTTTCAGGGGCTACAGTGTTATACATTTTTAGATATTTTTTAGTTTATTTTTAATTTGTAAGATCTGAGCAAAGATTTTGAAAGAAAATGTAATATTTCAATTGCTAATCTTGATTGGTTATTTCTCCATCCATTTCACTTCCTCTTGTTGTCCAAAGAATATTTCCTTTTTCGACATTACTCGGTGATCACCGAGGAATATTTTTGTCCATCTTCTGTGAGCCAATTAGTGTCTTGTGCTTAAATGTCATAGTAAAGGCAAAGTAACTATAGCAACTCTGCCTTTTGGTCTCTGTTGCACAACTTTCAGCTCTTCACTTCCTAATATGGATTCTCTCTGGCATCTTGCTAAAGCAGCAGCATGTAGATTCAGGGAAGTTTGACCTTTTATATTTTTCTCATCAGGAACTCCTCCACTAACTGCGCACGATTTCGCTTTCCATTTGACATTCATATGTCTGTTTTAGAGAGGAATGTTGTTTTTTTTGTGTGTGTTTGAACTTATTGCTTCTTTTCTTGATGCCGTTTACCTATCACCTTCCTTGACATGACTACTAATTGACAGACAATTTGTGAAGAAGACAAGCAAAACAATTGATTATATTCAGATTATAGCTATGGTAACACAACAATCAATAAATAAAATTGCAAAAATTACTTTTTGTAATTTTATATAGGTTTTCCAATCAAATCTCAAATTAGAGTGTGTCAAGAGCTCTTTGTATGCATTAGGATTTTATTCAGTTCTCTTGTATTAATGGCATTGCCATACAAGTTCATTCCTTTGTTCATTTTCCTAGTTTGCTTTTATATCAATGAATTCTATAGATTTTAGGGAACTAGGACATTATCAAGATTATATCAAACTGCTGGAATGCACCTGTAAAAGCAAACCCAATGAAACAGATAAATTGACTAATTTACCCAAAGTTGTTAAAGATTTGAGAAAAAAGCAGATGCATATTCTGTATATATTATAATATCACCTGCCATAAAGGAGAATCCTTTCACCATCATGCCCTCACAAAATACAAATAATTTAAACTCTATATAAAATAACAGAATACAAAATCTATCTCCTAGATCTTTACAGTTGTCTTTGTTTTTAATAAAACTTCTATAAATATATAACATTAATAAATTGTGGCTTGCAATCCGCTCCGTTTTCTACTTCCTCACAGTTCTGCTGCAACTCTGGAGATGGAGAGCCAAGTGAAACCCAGAGGCCAAAGGTGTGAAGAAGGGTCATCCCCTATTCCACAGCAGGCATCTCCTCTAATCACACAAGGTTCAACTCTGTTTCATCAGAGGAAGGAAAGGTCATCCTAAACAACACAAGAGGCTCCTCGGGGTCACGCTGTAACTTAAATGATCTTTGTTCTACCTGTTCTCCATTCTTTGTGTGTAACTAAGGCAGACTCCCACTACAAGTTTTACTTCATGACTTTAATGTAAGTCACTTTCCCAATCAGCTTGGCTTTCTCGGTTTTCTGATTACAGGACAACCCAATTAAACAAAAGAACATTGCTGAGGAAACTAATATGTTTTAATAGGGATCTTAGAAGGTCACGAATAATTTAATGTCATCTTGTAATTGTTCATTATTTCTTGCTGTTACTTTTTAATGTTAGACATATTTGTGGTCAAAGGCCTAACACTGTAATAGTGAAAATTATGCATTTTTAATTATGTGCTTTTGACTGAATAAACTTTAATCAAAAACAAAATTGTCATGTTTGGACAGGCTTGAAAATTATTATTTCTTGCTGCAGAAAACACAAAGTTCTTTTAAGAAGAAGTCAGATTCAACACATCTCTTAATTATTTTATTAATATTATACTTGTACATGTATTAATTAATTATGTTACTAATGTATTAATAGTGTGTGTTTAACTGTTTTTGTAATAAATGTGTTTTCATGATGCAGACCACAAGGGGATAATCCATTGTGATGGCAATGGCTGATGGGGATTCTTATAAAGACACATAAAATACCATCACAATATTCAAGAAAAACAACTGCATAATGTGTTAATGCCCATAATTCTACCTTGGAGTACTACAACTCATGCTTTATGAACGAAATGTTTTTCCTTTTAAATGGACAAAATGAATCAAAAACAATGCCTTTCAAGGCATTTTTCTAATATAAATTTGAACTCCTAAAAAATCTATTAATGGTTGAATTCAGAGATGTACATAAAATGACTCTACAAACAGCAAAGACAGAAAGCTACAGCTTAATCCTTTATCTAATTGTCTTGTGAAACGATCGTTTGGCTTCAATCATATCTAAATAGCAGGAAACTGTGTGCAAGAGTAAATCACACCTCTGTCCCCTTTAAACAGAGTGTCATGGGAATGCCTCAGGGCTCGATTTTAGCACCTCTTCTCTTTAGTCTGTACATCAAGGAGCTCCCAATGGTGTGTGACACTAATATTATTACGCAAGCTGATGATACAATCTTGTTCATTCATAGGAAAAATGCTGCAGAAGTGACCTTGATATTAAAAGAAGAAAGCATCACTTATTTTTGAAAAAATAATTAGGCTCACATTAAATGCAGGACAGACAATTGCAATGTACTTTTCAAAGAGGTGGAAAATTATCTAGATACTCAAAAGGGAAGATCATTAAAAATGTTGAGTATACCTACTTAGGCATGACATGGGATGCAACTTCAATATTTAAAAACCATGTCAAAAATATAAGAAAGTCTTTAAAATTTAGTTTAGCAAATTTTTGTAACAAGTCATTGAAATAATTTGCCAAATGAAATTATAACATATACTAGATACAAAATGTTTTCGCATTTGTCAAAAAAAGGCTATTAAATAAGCAGATTTGTTCTCTTCTAATTAGGACAAGCAATGGCTTTATTAATGGTCTGTGGGATTGTAGTTTGATTGGCTTGCTTGGTTTTAGTGAGATATGGGTAATGATTTATTGGATGTGTGTAATTAACTCTTATACTGGCTTTTCACTAATTCATAAACTGATTATATATGATTACCATCAATGTGTCCAGGGACTGCAGGTGGGAATTAGTGTTTTTGCTATTACCTGATGCTATGCCTCTCTCCTTTTAAAAGGTTAATACAATGTTATCTCTGTGTAAAAATTAATAAGCAGTCAGGAAGATTTAAAAGGGAATTTGAGAATTTCTTGTGTTTTTCATAATATATTTCCAATCATTTGCTGTCATAAAATTCACAACAGATGTTGGTAACAAATGAAGTGTTCTACACTTATGTAAAAGAAAATATTTGTGCCAATTAAGTTGAGGAATCTGTTTATATTATGTAAAGCACTTTGAACTGACTTTTTGTTTAAATGTGCTATGCAAATAAACTTGATTGATTGATTAAGACCTTACTACTGAAGACCTTAATGTTGAAGATCATTACGTTTGCTGCAGAAAACATGGATGATTGGGTGAAATATTGAAAGAATATACAGTCTCATCAGATGAGAGTGAAGCTGAAAAAAAGTTTTTTTTGTGACTGAATGGGTCAAAATTACACCTTAGCAATACAAGTCTTCATCAAATGTAAGTAATTGTGTTTAACAATTGGTACTGTGTCATTCCAATTTTCCATTGTAGCTTCCTTTGTGGATTAATTTGTTTGTATGAGTGGACTAATTAGTTAGTAAGGGCATCGTAGAAAAATTGAATATCAATAGAAATACTAGAAATAAATTTACCTAGAAATTGTTGAGATATTTAACACTCATTTTTCCACTGCATATTATGTCCACTTCTTCATGTAATTCATTCATTCATAATTATCCCACAATGATGGTCTCCAATCTGTGCTGTTTTCCTATGTTAAATACTCATTAGATCAGCCCAGGTTTGGGCTATGATGTCCTTCATTTTGTATTCTACCCCACCACTGCTGCCACAGGCCATTTCACCCACAGGATTCATAAAAGTGTGAATGTTATTTTCCTGGCTGCCATTCAACTCATCCACTCACAGCTGTCTGTGCCACCTGATGATCATAGAATCTGCAAACAGTGGTTTTACAGTAAGCCATAAAAGAAGTACATTTATTATGCCAAAGTCAGTGATAATCTACGATAGGTGAGATTAATGCATCATCACCATTGCGGATGCTTAATCTGAGGTACAAAGATAACAGAGTGGATTATTATATTTATATTTTTATCAATGTCCTCCTGCAGTTTGCATCAATTTTTACCTAGATTTCAAACCACTAGAGGAGCAACCCTCAATTATTGCATCCATCAATTATTTTCTAATAACATCAAATTAAACTTGACGCTGTTCAGTCTATTAGTGATACATGAACAAAATGGATGATAGTTTAAACAGATTCATTTCTTACATTTTAATGATAAAATTCACTTACAGTCCAATAAAAAAAATTCCTCTTATTCTTTTACTGCAAGTTATATCTGATACACATTAGGGTAGAATAAACGTTCAAGTGTTATTGTGCGAATGTCTAAGGTTATGCGGTCTGTGTATAATTAAACCACTCTCACACTGCCAACCTCATTCATCAAACACACAATAACAGATGGGTACAAAGAGCCTTTTTCCAAATAATGTAGGATAAGAATGAATAAACTCTATTAGTAAAATGTCAGTTCTCAATGCTGTGTTTTAGTCAGGATAAAAAAAATCTGGATGAGGCTTTTTTTTTTTTTTGCTTACCTTGTCTCTTTTGTACCATTGGTCTTTCAAACAGCTTGGCCTAATACAGACCACAAAGGGGTGTAAAATGTGAAAATGTTCAGTTTTCACGTTTTATGACAACCAGTTCAGAATTATAACAGCCACTGGGATTTAGCAACACAGACCTGCAGGTAAAATTACAGAAAAAAACTGGGCCCTGAAGGTAATGTGGATCCGAAGCAGAGTTTTTATGGTGCAATGTGGCTTTACTGTCATGAGCTGCCATTAATTTTCATTGCCAACAACCATTTGAAGGCACTTTAGTTTTTAAATTTTACATGCCAGTGGACCGCTTGGGTTGGGTGAGCAGGTTGCAGGGGCCAGTTATGTGCAACTCATGATATATCTGACAATTCTTAGCACTTCAGTCTTTAATTCAGTCTGCTCTTGGCTATATCATGAGAATGCAATTTAAGAAATCCTCCATGGGGAAGGTTTAGCACAGGCTTTCACAGTCTTCAAATACACAAGAATACATTCTGAAAACATGAGTTAAACTTTTTATCTGCATACTTACAGATTGGGAGATGTGCCACTAGCAATCTATGGCAATAACAGAAGGATTTATGAGGCAGCAGCGAGGTGTAGAGTCACTTTATGAGCTGGCAACCATCCTTTGTATGAAGGTGCTAAACCTTGTTTTTACTGCCATTAATCTCCTCATCCTCACTCCTCCATCATTGAGAAAAAAAATATCCTCATCAAGGACACTGGTAAGAGATACATTAGCCCTTTTGACACATCTGTTGTGCTTTATAAGCAGAAAAAACACCCTCTTTAATCTGCTGCTGTTTCCCATTGTTTATTCAGACAGATATTTGCTTACACACAACATCATCAAATAAGCTAAATGGCAACAGTGGTGCCTAAGGCTTTAAATATACGTGCTAGATTGGCTCTATGATGTGCTAATGTAAATGCGATTCAGTGTGTGAAGTGGAAAAATCGATGGCAAATCAACAGCGGGTAATAGAAGATATGGTCAGATCTTGCTTGAAATTATTTAATCAAAAGCACTACATAGACACATGTTATGCCAAAAACTATTGCTACCCCTGGCAGGTTTAGTTTTAAAACGAGCTTCTTTCAATTAAGAAGTATAGGTTTTTGGATTGGAAATGAGAGGTTCTCATCACTCTTGGAGAGGTTGATATCCTTGTAAGGGGTCATAAAAATTAAGACACATTCAGCTAAACCCAAAAAAAAAAGCATCTCAAACTCTTCTAAAGAAAAATAAATAAACCACAGCACAATATGAAATGTATCTTTCACATAAGTTTGATAAATGTTACACACATATGAAAATGTGATAAACGTGCAGGATCCAATTAGCCCACCATGGTTCATCATTTGAGCAACTCTAGAAAGAACCATCAATGTGTGAAAGCCATTCTTTCACAAATTTGTTCAATTAACCACGTCCAATAAGTTGATGTAGTTCATTCTTAGACAAACATTTTGTAAACTATTTTGAATCATGAACTAAGCTTACTGAATCGTTTCATTACTAGAATCAACTGGGATGTGTGTGTGACTGAACTGAAACGATTTCTTTGTAAAGTGGCTCGTTCGAGCTTTAGCACAACTAATGTTCTCAAAGTCAACGCAAAGCCTAGCATGGTTTAAAAAGCAAAGATAGTGGTGGTCCAAAAGGCCTTTACATGGAGTACAAGCCAATGTCCCCAGGCAACCAATCATCTGGGTGTGTTGTCACACTCAAATCTGCATGAGAAGAGACTCCTGTACTCCTGATCTTTTCTGAGAGCTGGCTCTTCTGCCACGGCTCCCAAAGAAGAACCGGCTTTTTCAGCTCCCAAACGGCTCTTAATTTATGATATTCTGTCTCATCATATTTTACCTCAACTTAGAAAATGTAAATGTTTTGTATATTAAGAAACCTTGTTTGCATTGAGTGTTTTTATGAGATGCCTTGTATGTGTCTAAAACAGGCATTGTCTTTTTTGTTATGTTTAAGAGAAAAATACACCAACATATTTATACCGGGGGACTACGCCAAATCTAAAGCTATAAGTAAATCACCCAAAGGCAATAAACTAATGAGGTCAAGACTTTTATTGCTGCTGCCTGGGGCGTAAAGATTTAGATCAATCATCAGAGTTCATGATTTCCATTTACATGACAAATATGTACTCAGCTTTTTTAAAAATCAGCATTTCTTAAAATGCACTAGCCGTTGATGCTTGTTTATTTTTTCCATTAGTGTAATATCAAGGTAGAGCTTGTAACAAGAAAAAGTATTTCTTACCCATTACGGCCCCTGGCTTTGGAAGGAGTTAATATTCCAATTTTTAAAAGACAAATGCCAAAATAAGTGATATTACTCCCGTTAATCTTACAAAATATGTCTCGCATTTGCTGAAGACATTTAACAGCACGAAAACCACAAGACAGGAGAGATAGATTTGCTCTTTTAATGTCCTTAAATGAACCACATCATTCTAGCACGACCTCATAAACAAAACCATTGGCTGCATTATTTACAGTGTTGGCAGGCCTTGCAGGTGCAGTCAGTTCTAAAATGCATATTCACGGCTCATTTCTCTGCTTTTGGCTAGATCAAGTTGCCAACACTAACAAAAAGTCTTTATTGATATGAACAATATAACATCTTAATGGAAAGAGACTCTCAAAGACTGCGTAATGATTGTGATATGATGGGTTCAAATAAGTTTTGTGAACAACCAGCTCACAGTACTGGCACCAGACCACAGCTTTACAAGGAGGCCTTATGATGAGTTATGGCCTGCATGTATGAGCCAACTAAGAGTGCTGTGTGGCCTGCGGTTGATCTTTTGCTATTGTGATAACCGTCAGGACGTTTGTTCGCCTACGATTTAACTTTCCTCTGAATGAAATGTCTTGAGGTTTCCTTACCTCAACACTAGATGAGCACATACAGACAGAATGTGTTTAGTTGGAGTATTGGTCTGAATCAGTTGATGAATTTGTACATTTGTAACTTTCTAAGTTCAAAGAAAACTTCAAGTAAACCAAAACCTGTTCCTGCAAAGTCTGTGAGAACGTTCAGTTTGTTCATTTTAAAATTGGTTCCAACAGTGATGTGCGGTGAGGTTCATAGCTGGTGAGGCACCGACTTAATTATAATCGGATTTACAAATCTAGACCCCTGCATATTGTTTACACAAGGAAATTTTGCACATGCGTACAATGCTGGAGGGCAGAAAGACTATTCTTTAACATGTCACGCTTAGCCGCGCCGCCGCTGCTGCAGAATAATTCCGTTATCTCAATTAAACTTAGACATGCAGATATTATGTCTAATCTAACAGCAAAGTACAACTCAAAACCACGTCTTTATCACTCTGCATCAGTGCAGCTTCTGTATGGCTAGATTGCTGTTACTGTTTCTTACTCTGCAGTTGTGGAGTCACACTGCAGCCTGAAGTGACTCGATTCCGATTTTTTTGCCAGGCCGTTCACACTTCTCTGTGTTCTGCCAACCGCCAGAAAAAAAGTGGTCAGTGTTTGTGGAAGTAAACATGGAGTCTAACGGTGGAGCTTAACTTACATATTTGAAGTTGTTGTCCCACCAGAGAAGCATATTAACAGCTTAATCCTCATTATAGTCAGTCAAAGTTCTTGTTTTTCTTCCCGTTGCACGTAACAGTACGCAGAATAATGAGATTTGTTGAGAATCAGTGACGTTCAGTTCGGATGAAAGGAGAAAATTCATCGATTTTCAAGAAAAATAACATCAGATTTGGTTAAATTAAATGAAAAATAGGTACTTTATAGTACAAACCACAGGGTAAAAATATCTTTATAAATGATTTTATTATTTCCATGATGACAGGTGAGGCTCTGCTTCCCCTGCCCGCACATCACTGGGTTCTAAAAGTTTGAGAAAAAATATAGGTTTCTCCAAAGAATACAACTTGAGCGTTTTCCGATATTAGTCTGTTTTTCCTCAGACTAGCAATATAGTCTACGCTATTTTTTTTTTGCTCACATTTGCCATTTATTAATGATCCTATTATAATAATTTATTAATGATCAAAATACTGAAATCTATGTGAAACATTTCCAGAGCACATATCTTCTGCTTCTTTCCCCATGTCAGTTCTTTGTTATCTACTGTATGCAAGAACGTGTTAGCTAAATGGGCCCCATAGGGCGTCCCTGAGGGGGCCAGTTTGCTAAGTAGTAAACCTGTGTTCTGTCAGGTGTCATTAAGGTCCAGCGGGAGTCTGAGGGGACCTGTCACGACAAAGAGTAATGGATGTCTTCTTCGCTGATTGCTACCAGGGATGGAGTCAGCACAAACAGCAAATTAGAAGTGACATCTTGATGGAGGCAAAGAGGGAGGCACAGCTTCCGAGCACACCATACAGCGAAGAGAAGGAAAGATCCAGAAAAAAAAAGAGTTGGGTGAAAATACTTAATTAGCTATTAAAATACAGAAAAATAAGTACTTCAGTTTTGTATTATTGGTGAAGAGAGGGAGACCAATGTCGACACCCGCTTGTACATAAACACTAGAGTTGCACACTTTTGAATAATTCTACCTACGTAGCCTTGGGTTAAGTGCTCAGTTTTGTGTAGTTAGTTGGAAACAACCCAAGCATTTAGCAGTTTTAGTCCTACTTCAGGTTGTGTTTGTTAGTCTTTAAAAAAAACGTACACAAAAGAAGCATTTTTTATCAAGTTCATTCATTCAATTTAAACAATATTATTTGCTCTAAAGGTTAGGCAAAAGCACTGTGTTATTCACAATATTGTAGTACATCTCCAGCATCAATACCAGCTACAAACCAAACAACAGTAACAGTACTACCATCATTTTAGGCTAATAAATAATAGAAAACAACATCAAAGGAATTGTTCAGTGTCACTCAGCAAGCTTGAGGCGAGATGAGCTCCAGAGCAGGCGTTATGAAATGGATTAGATTCGAGACCAATTAAAAATGAATTGCTCGAAATGAGCGCTGACCCTCACCGAATTGGATGGCAGTGATCTCATTAGGCGAGTTTCTGGCTATCTGTGAGCTAGCAGCTGGAGAACAGACCCACCTGACTCACTGTCAGAAAGGGTAAAAACCTTGGGGGTTGCTCTCCGCTTTGAGCTCAGCGCTAGAAATGTTGTCTCTATGCTGCATTTAGTTGTATTCATAGATAAACCTTTTCTGAAAGTGTGTAGCTGCTTGTGCACTGTTTTATATTTCAGTCCCTCGTGCAGGATATTTGTGTACAATTTGATTGAAAATCTGTGAATGTAGTTAGTTGCTTGTGTGTTTGTACAACCCTTTTTTGTGAAATTGTAGTCACGAAGTCACGGCAGATTCAATAACACAATACCATGCATTTCATTTCATTCAAATATGCTTGAAAAATGAATGAATAAAGAAATCATTTTTCGGTTTGCCGTGTCATGGTTAAGCAGTGGCATTTCCATCCATCAATTTTTTGGTTTGTACTTTCTGATTAAGTTCATTTGTGATTATTATTCGCCTCCCCTCAGCTTGAACATTATTACTTTACCTGTGCGTCATGTCCTGTTCTCCTTGTTCTTATGAGTTTTCTTATTTCATCAAGAAAATTGGGCCTTGATCTACCCCAATTTCCCTATGCACTTTGGTCCAGTTTTTAAATCCACTCTACATGACAGCTTTGGTTCTGACCCGGTTCTCCTCCCAGTGACACATGCTTGGTAAACTTCAGGAGGATATGCCCAGGAGGAATCCTGATCAGAAGCCGAGCTACCTGAACTGACACCTTTTAACTGCGGAAGAACAGTAGCTCCATTCTGAGCTCCTCAAAGATCTATGTTTCTCAATCCTAGTCCTTAAGGACCAATTTTCTTCATTTTTCAGGCGTTTCCTCTTCTGCCACACACCTGGCCTGAATAATTGGGTGATTAACAAGCTTCTGCAGCACTTAATGGCATGCAGGAGCTATCTAATAGCTGATGCTATCATTGTAAACAGATGTGCTGGGGCAGAGACACATCTACAATATGCAGGGCATTGGTCCCCGAGGATCAAGATTGAGAAACTCTGTCCCCGACGCTGGGTCTCTTTACTTGATATGTAATACCCACCCACTGCACAGAGGAACTTCAGTTTGGCCTATTGTATCCATGGTCTTTTTCTTGGATTTGTGATTCATATTTCTTGACCATAGGTGAGGACTGGAACAAAGATGGATTAGTAAACCAACACTTTTGCCATGGAGAAGGAACCATACAGTTCCCTAAAATAGAATAAAATAAACACAATAATACCACAAAACATGCTAAGTTCATGTCTCTACTCCATCATATTTTATTTAGTAACATTAGTTTTATCTGAATTAAACACATACATATATCTGTATTCTACATTCTGTTACCAAGTATTTGAAAGTTTATGTATTTTTACGCTTACAAATTTTTTTTATGAAACAAATAGAATAGTAGGAATTGTAAAATTATAAAACATTTTTTATGCCAAAAGATAAAAGAATCTCCTAAGAAAATTACTTTGAAAGACTAAAAGACATAAAATTTTCTCAATGTTACACGTTTATCATTTGTGACCAGAGTCTGCATTCAAATGTTTAACTAATCGATATCACCACATGTTGATTTATTATTATTATTTACATCATTATAACGCTGCAAGTATTAGAATATGAATTGAAAGAACAAAAGAAACAAAAAAATATTTTTAAGCAAACTCAAATTCAGTATAGATACAAATTAATTTGGTCCAAAATTTCAAGTGGCCGCTGAATGTTCATTACTTATGTTTCAATGACCTCCAGTGATCTCATGGTCCTAAGTGGATATTGAGTTTCTCTTCTTATTAGTAATGCTCAGTTAGGATAAGCATACTGTGAAATTCTGATTAGTCAAAATTGCTGGTGGCCGATTTGACAGGCTGTATGGCTGAGAAAAATCCACATCTATAAAAAGGAAGGTTGTGTGAATTTCGCTCATTTACACATTTGATTAAAAAAAGGAATCTATGTAAAGAGAGGGTGAAGTGTTTTTTTTTTCACTTTTGGGCTTCTACATTTCTCAGAATTCAACAGTAATGCGTTAAGGACCCTACTTGAATGTCTATCACTTACAGTGTGTTGTATGGTGTGATGAATCTATAGGCTGACTTGTGCCTGGGGACACGCGCTGTACGCAAAAATGGTGTGGTGTGGTGAGGAGGGTCAGAGGTCAGTCCTCTTCCCTTATGAGACGGTCAAAAGCAGAGAGGTGGTTTTGTTCAACTTTAAATAAACCAGCACGAGCTTTTATTAATCACCCCCTCATATGAGCATCGGGAGTTGATGGTGTCAGCTCACACAAATATGTGGTGAATCTATAGGTTGTCCTGTGCTTGGGGACACACACACACACACACACACACACACACACACACACACACACACACACACACACACACACACACACACACACAAAAGAAGCAGCCAGATATTGTTTAGGATATACTATATTTATTTATTTATTTATTCGCTTTGTTTGGAATATACCTTTTTGACAGTATATATAAATATAGTATATTCCAAACAAAGCGAATAAATAAATAAATATAGTATATCCTAAACAATATCTGGCTGCTTCTCTTTGAGGTGCGTGCTGGTTGGGTGGAGATTGTGAAAACATTCTAAGAGGCCCTGCACACCAAGACTTGTGTGTGTGTGTGTGTGTGTGTGTGTGTGTGTGTGTGTGTGTGTGTGTGTGTCACCAAGCACAGGACAACTTATAGATTCACCACATATTTGTGTGAGCTGGCACTACCAACTCGAGATGATCATGTGACTGTTTTACTGCAATATTTAGCTTACGGTGCGTTATTTGGTGTTGGACAACAGACTTATAGCTAGGGCTGACCTCTGACCCTGCTAAACTCTTCTAGATTTTTTTTGACACTTAATAGTGTGATACATTTCAGTAAAAGTTCCTCATTTGTACATTAAAGTGCAGTCAAAGTGAAAGACAAACTCTAACATCACTGCCAGTCCAGGATTTGTCCTTGTATCATTGTGAATTCTACTTTGATTTAGTCTTTTTTCTGTTGTTGAATCAACACTGATCATCTCAGTGCTTCATGCTTTCTCCAACATAGTAAAGATTGGTTTAAGTACATTTGAAATGTTTTCTCCAACACTTACTAGTGTGATACATTTCAGTAAAAGTTCCTCATCTGTAATTGTATTTCTTAAAGAATATGTGACAGGCCCAGGTGAGGCTACTACTCATATTTATCTTTCAGTTTTCCCCAAAGTTTAAAGATTTTTT
>CAEGAF010077745.1:0-26937 GCA_903067075.1 Micropoecilia bifurca
ACACACACACACACACACACACACACACACACACACACACACACACACACACACACACACACACACACACACACACAGTCCTGCCCTGTGGATAAAGAAAAAAAAATGTGACTCATTAGACTAAACCTCCTTCTTTCATTGTTTTGGTTCTGAGACCAAACCCACTGATATGAGGCCATGCATCTCTATTTGTATCAAACTGTGATGTACTTAGTGTTTTTGAGCTACACTCTATCTGGGCCAACGTTAATTTATTTAGCATTTTCACCTAAATAGTTCATCTTTTGGACTAGACCGCATGATCCATCTTTTGTACTCCCAATTATGCACCAGTGAGCCACGGCTGCCCACAGCCTTTCCTCCCTTTCACCACAAGTCCTTTTCTTTGATAGACATTGTTACTACTGACCAATTAGCCAAGATATCACAAATTTGTGCTTTTCAATTTTACTCATTATAGTCACCAAATTTTAATTCTTCTGCAGACAAAATGGGGGTGCAAGAACAAAATCCCAATCTGTTCTTGTAGCCTGAATTTTTGAAATTTAGTTTCAGAACATTTTCATCAGAACTTTTCTGACCTTTGATTTGTGAAGTATGAAATGTATCGGCCAAACGAGATGTTTTTCATGTTTTAGCCACTTTAAGTAAATGTTCCTGTGGATCGTTGATGGGCATTTACACTCTGCTGTTTTCTGATATTTGTAACCCTTTATTGGTCATAAAGTAATGCTTTATTGGTGTACATATACGAAAAGGAAAAATCAAGTTCCTTTTACCCTTTTTACTTCTTGTTTATGAATCCATTTGGAATCAAGACCACTTGGTTGGAATCAATAAAGTCTTAATGGAGAATCTCGACCAAAAACACAGTTCAAGTAACAAAAACTTTCAAAGCAGACTTGTAGAAACCAAACAGTAAATAAACTACTGATTTATGTTTATTTAAAAATTGCTGTGTTCTGTTTCTCTACAAAAATGGCAATAAGCAAGAGACAAATGTCAAGAATAAGACAAATCCCCACATATGGATTCAACTGCTTAATCAGATATCCGTGTCAGAGATTAATACCAGAAGGAATAAAACCATATATTCGAATCAACACCACAGTGAAATCTTCTTTTCTATTTACATGCTAAGCCCTATGGATCTCCTGCAAGGAGCATTTTAACACCCATTTGCAAACAGTTTTCACAAATACAACAAATGCTAAATTAGTTTGACCTGCAGCAAAGGGAAAGCAGCCCAGTCTGTGTACATAAAACGAGTGCTGAAGGAAAAGGAAGGAGGAAAAAAGCCTGTAAATATATTGTGATGATGCCAATCAAAAATGAGAGCTCTGTTTCCTCCAATCTTAGCATTTTTTGCACAAACCTGCGTTCACCTTTCAACACCAAAGAATTCCTGTTTCCAATTTGGAAGTATTTTCTATTCTAGACTAAAATGGTCTTTGAAATGCTTATTTTTGAAAGATCAAAGGGTTTGCCTTAAGAAGTTAATATGAACGTGGAAATCCTTAACACCGTGCACACAATAAAAGGAAAAGCTGAATATCCAACACAAACAGGAGGGAAATGCATTTGAGCACATCTGAAAGCAATTTCCTGTATTTCAGGATGATTCATGGTAAAAAGATGCCCACACAGTGGTGGCGATAAAATATTTAGAAGCGTTTGAAAGAAAGAAAAAAAATCTATTTTCTTGGATTCATTAGAAGAACTCATGAGATGAATTGTTTAAATTTTTTTTCAGATGAAAAATAAAATTAATTCAGCATGGGGTATTTTCATCAGAACTTCAAACAACAGACTTTTGACTGAAGAGCCCTGCTTAATTTCCCCAGCCTGCCATTGTGTTTGCTTTCTTTCTCATACAGACAAATTTACTGTTAATGAAGAATATTTTTACACAATGGGAGATAAACGGAAAAGGCAGCCGAACAATTTAAGAGCTCTGAAAAGGAAGCAAAAGAAGGGAAATTGCTCTCCCTGCTTAGCTATTACCAATGCATGAAGCATGATACCATGCAGTCTCAGCAAAGACTAGCAATGTTTCACTGTGGCATTTAGGTAATTGGCTGGGGAAATCGTTTGTCGCAATTAACAAATGAAAGGATTTTTAGTGCTGGGTTCACTCTTTCTTCTCCTTGGAGACCAGACACCTGAACCACTGCTGCACTTTTCTTTTGACCCAGCAACAAATTTTATGTCCAGGTGATTCTAGTCATGACCTTTAAGCAGATGTCACTTTAGCTTCATTAGTGCACCTTTGATAATGCCTCCAGGGATTTGTAGCTTAGCATTCGGATCGGATCCAACAGTGGCAACAGAAGAGAGTGCCGCCATGCTAAGCTGGAAGCTTTGAGGCAGATGTGTCCCTCACAATGCAGCAGTAATAAATCGATGAGCTGCAGAGCCAGAGGTGCACAAACTCAATATGAAGTTTGTAGAAATGGCCCAGAAGCTGAAGGAGAAAATTAAGAATCAGACAGTGTATTGAAATGTCAACCTGGAGTCTTCTGCAACCTTCTGCACCTTAAAATGTCTTGATGAGCACAGACTGAGAATATTAATGTCCTGCATGGTTAGGATAAAATAACTCACAATGGAAAGGAAAGGTTTTTCTTTTCTCCAGGCTCTCATAAGCACATATATATGAGCAGTAATTTTTTTTCTTAAAAGAATTAAAACAGCATTATCTTCAAAGAACTTAAAGTGCTTTTTTTAAACTTTTGCACATCTTCATTCATTTGTTTAATTCTTGGAGCATTTTTTTTTATCACAATCACAATATATTACATATTAAAAATGTTTTTCAAGCTGTCGGCTTTCTATAAATTGAGGTTAGTTTTGAGTTGAATAAAACAAATAGGTGATCATTTTATTATAGGCAGAAAAATGAAATGAATATTTAGCTATTCTTAACGTTTTCTGTAAGAACACCTTAGTTCAACACATCAAATATTTTACTCCTCGAAATACATTTCACTTAATTTAAGCCGTGTAAAACTGATTTGTTATATGCAGAAGTAGATAAATGTGACAGAGGGTAAGAAATTAATTTTTGTAAAATCAATGAAGAGATGTTTTCTCTTATCTCGCTTTAACCTACAGCTGCCCTGTTTAACTAATGTGTTCTGCATTAACAATTAATGTTTTTTTGCACAATATATTCTACTAAAATTACAGATCCATGCAGTCACAAATATTATGAAATGCGACGTATGGTATTCACACAACAGCATCATAAAATTGTTTTTGGATATCAAAATGTAGCAGAGTAACACTTTTATCCAGAGTATCTTTTACAAAGACTAAACAAAATTAAGAATCAATCAATTTTACTGCTGCTCAAATATGCAATTACCCGTTTAGCTTACATACCAAACCATTCCTTAAAAAAAACAAAACACAAAAAAATTGCAATTTTTCTAACAGTTCCTTTCTTTTGTTAGTCTTTTTTGGTCTCACTGTATCTGATCTCAATAATCACCTCTTACATTCCTGAACAGATCATAAATTTTCTTCCGTCTCCTTATTTTTGTCTTTTTAACTCTGATGCTTTCTCAAATTAATCCAAAGAAACTCATTTGGAAGTAATGACTACAGTTTAGGACATCAACACAGTTACATCCAATATTTCGAAGAACAATTTTTGTAAAATAATAAAAAAAGACTTTTAGGATAGATATTTTTGCCACTGTGACCAGTTGAGAAAGACAAATGGCCGTAGTTTATGTCCCACACAATGACTGTTTTCAAAGTTAGTAATATATCACAATAAAATGATAAAACAGCTAAATTTGTCCTTCAGCTGAATATAGCTGGAAAAACAAAAACCCTAAGGTCACTCGTTAGAAAATGTTAAATAATTTTTAAATAAGCCTTTGTTTAAAACTTGAGCCTACTTGTTTGTAGGCTCAAAGCCTACAAACAAGTAAACTTTGCCTTCCTCAATATTGTATCCAAAATGTTGTATTAGACTCTTCTTTCCTGATGCTTCATGTAAAACAAATACACAATTGCTTTCAACTCCAGTGAGAGTGACGTTCTGCAGAAAGCAGATTTGTGTGATGTGCTTCTTCAGGCTGCATTTCAGCTCTTTGATTAAACTTATCAGACTTTTCTGCTGAGTTTTGAGACAAATGAAAATTCATTTCCCACCCAGCTGATGTGTGGACAATAAAGCTTCCTAGAGGAATCTCCCTGGTTGTTTTCTTTGTTAAATCATCAATGATCACTTGATGATTTGTTGTGACGATCATTCGTTTTTCTAAAAACAGGCACAAACTGATGAACTGCTTTCTCTAAAATGAAAAAAAAAAAAAAATATATATATATAAATTCTTGCTAAAATTCAATTTGTTTTAAGTTTAATTGTCTACTTAATGAACAAAAACCTGATATAAAAATGCATCCTCACTAATGTTGTTTAGTTCTTAAATAAAAATATGTTTTCTGTGTTCATTTTTTTATGAACCAATTTGCAAATTTCACCACTTAAAAGAATACTTGAGATACTTTGTGCTTTCACTGATAGTCTATGCAAACATTTTTGTAATATAAAATGTATTTCTTTGATTTGACAGCTGCAGTCTCAAAGATTTAATAGCAGTCCTTTCTGTTTAATAAGACTTTACACAGCCATCACATTTGCATTTTATGGTTACTCACTTTGAAGTCTGATTGTTCAAGCTGATGGCTGTGAAGGCTTGCAGTCAGTTAAGTTCATTTTCCTTCACTTGGAGTTAGCAGCCAGTCAGTGAAATGAGAAAAGAAAAAGAAACCATTATGTAAACTCTTTTTTATTGAAATGTTGTTTATTTTAGTTGCTCTATCTGGAAATGAGCCAAAAACATTAAAAGCTTAAAGTAAATAGGATCGACGGGCTTCTCCACCAAAGAAACATTTTGAGAAATTAACTCTTAATTTGGACCTTTTAGTGATTTTGGGTGTATGTGGGTATTGAGTGTCATAAAATGAACTATATACACATAAAATCTTTTAGTTACTCCTTGATTAAGGCTTTATTAACAGTCTTGTCAACTGCAGGCTTCTGGTCACAGCAAAATCAAAAGTTCAAAGTCCTGCAAATAAACACGTAAACACAGTCATCAAGTGTGCACTTACTCTGTCTGCCATCCTTCATCAGAAGTAAGAAGCAATGACTTTGTCATTCAGTCACAATCAACTAATTGCTGGGTTGGTACATTGATATCGCAGCACCACTGGAGGTTAATGAAAATTGCACCTTTGCTTGACAAACATCCGATCCTGTTAGCCTTGCTGAGCAGAATCATCAGGTAGTGTCAAGAGGATTTCCCTGGGGACCAGCTGCCAAACTCACAAGGCAATATGTGCTTAATCTTACCTGTCATAACACCGGCACCTCTGTTTGTGCTGCATGAAAGCTACATTTTGCCTTTGTAATAATCATGACAGACATTAAAGTGGGTGTAATGATTAAATTAAACAAACTTGAAACATAAAAAAATAATAATTTAGCATTGTTTTTGCTGTTGACTTTGAGGCACTCAGATGATTTTATACAAGAAAACTAAAATTTGCCTGTCAAGCCCAAGTCTGAAGAAACCTTCATGTCTAAATATACAAATATTTTGAAATAGATGTTGTGAAATTATACCAAAAAAATAATTCAAAAGTACTTTTATTTTATTACTGTTGATTGAAACGCACTATGTAATATAATATATTTAATAAGGATTTTGTTTACTTGTTAACTTATTTAAGTTACATGCAGATTATTTTCACTCAGTTATCTTTATAAACAGTTGAGTGTACAATAAGGTAAAAAGGGAATTATTTTATTTTGATATTTTAATAGTTATAGTTAGTTAATAAAAACACTTGAACTTTCCTAAAATTATTGTTTTGTATTTTATTATAATCACCTAATTGAAGTCAAATCACTAACTTATTCAATAATAATGGCCTTTCAAGAGAAAGTAATTGGTATCAGTGTGTTAGAATGCGATGTTTCCATTTGCACAGATACATCGTATCATACATCGATACATCGTTACATCGTTTGTCCAACTCAAAACTAATTGAAAAATAAATACAAGATAAAATGAACACATAGAAAACAAACATGCATATAAAAAACAGATCAAGCATGTGAGTAAGGTCTCTGTCCTCTTTATTCTGCAGGATATGAGAGTAGAAATGAGTGAAGGTGTGACCCAGGGTCTTTAGCTTTCTGCGTCTACAGCACTTTTATTCAAATGTTAAAATCCTAATCTAACCTTCAGGTGAGCATAAATGTTTGAAAAAAACACAAAGGCTTCGACGAGGAAAGTCAATGTTCTTTTTAAATCTGTCGGGATATAAATTGCGCCTTAATTGTGCAGGATTCTTGCTAATGAGGCGAGAGAGGGAATAGACACTGACGCAAGTCCGCACGCTAACAGTGGTGGCCGTTTCTGAGTCATTAAATGCTGCTGTAATCGTGCCATTACGCTGCTCATTACGGACAAACTGTGGCTCAGTCTCCCACAGGGCTGCAGGCACCACTCAGTTCCATTAGACACCGTTTCCTGCCTGGGAATCATCCTCGCTCACTTCTCCTAATGACAGACTTCATGCCGATTTAAAGACCTGCTCTTCTGACACTGGGACTGGAAGCGAGCCAGCTTTGTCCTTGGAGACGGTCTTTTTCGCAAGGCAGCTACAACTAGATTATGGAGGGAGCACAAATGAATTCACTCACTTCCTCGTGTAGCGACTTTAACTGGTGAGAGGTGACAGGAGCGGACTGCGTGGCCAGCGTTCTCTGTTTTGTCGGATGTAAGCAGTTTAAATGAAGCCATTTTAAGGCACATGAGACCTGATTTCAAATAAAGCCATGACTAGTAAATTTGTACTTGAGAGTTTTGTGTTCAAGTTTTATTTCAGAACACTAAGAGTCAAAGCTTAGTTGTGTTTTTTGAATTCAGGACCTTAGAAAATGGTTGAAGATATTTTTTGTTCTCATACTGACTTGGTTTAGATAAGCTGACTGACTGCAGAAAACAGTTGGGAAGAGTGAAGCAGATTTTGCAAAAGAAAACAAAAGAAAGCAATGAAATTTGAAAGTCACATCAGTTCTTTTAAGAAAGCACAACCTAAGAAAAACAACTCAAACACTTAATATGTTGTGATATTTGATCATTTAAAGAGCATGTATATTTAGTTTTAAATCAGGCCAAGGAAAATCTTGCCTGTGGACCTTTGGCCCTTTGTCCATATATTAGTCTATATAAGAGACTCAGAATCTGAGTTTCTGGTAAAATTCAACAACTGAAACTTGTTACTGCTCTGCTGTCTGCTATTTTATGTTTGCAATACCCCCCAGCTGTCTGACTGCAGTATGTATGACCAATTAAAAATGAAGAAATATGGTGTTATCTTCCATATGGCTTCCAGAAATGTCTCACAAGTACATAGCAAAAAACCTGTCCAGATCTTTTCTCCTTCACTCAGGTAAAGTCACATCCATTAATCTCTCCGATTCAGGAGTAGCTTGACATTTGAAGTATTTATCTGTTCACGGTGGCTCATTCTGGCACATATTTCACTCGACATTCCTCTCAAGGCGGCTGTTCTGCCTGCTGCTACCACACTTCCTCCTTCCACTCAGTTTTTTAATATGCTTTGATACAGAACTCTATGAACAACCAGCTTCTTCTGCAACTACCCTTTATGTCTTATCTTCCTTGTGAAGGAGGTCAGAAACTAATTTCTGGTCATCTGTCCAGTCACCAGTCTTTCCCACGATTAGCTTCTGTCTGGGACACAGAACCCATCTCCTTCCTGAATGTTGTAATTGCTGGATGTTCCCATCATGTTTGCATGTAATTGTTAAACTGATGAACATTCTGGGCTCATCTAAAGACAAGTCAGACTTGTTGTTCACAATTCTCTCCCTGCCATCTTGCCTGATTTGAAGGAATCACTATTTTTCTGGTGTTGAATTTATTTATGTAAAAAAAAATGTAATTGCCTTTCATTATCAGAAGCTTACAAAACTATGGCTTTAAGTGGATTTTCCTCATTATTTAAAGACATAGTAACTCTAATGAGTGTAAACTGAAACTGGAAAGGTTATTTTAATAAAAGTCTTTCTTTTTACCAAATATAAATAATATACTGACCTAGTTAAAGTTCTGTCTGCCTGAAAGACAGAGGAGGAATCCACTGTAAGAAATCTTACACTGACTTTACACCAAATAGGGATGTAAAGTCAACATTGAAGTGTTGAGTACCATGTGCATACACCGATAAGCACCAGCCACATTTTCGTTCATTTGCTTTAAGTATCTGTGTGACATTAGGTTCTGATTCAGTAATCTGCTAGGTAATTATGTAATCAGCGTCTAGCATCGCTCTCATAAAATACAGCTGGGAAGACGAAAATTGAAGGAAGTAAAGCAAGCTCTGAAAAAAGAATTTGCTCTAAAAGGAATCAGTCAGGCATTAATTGATATTTATAATCTCATCACTCTGAAACCTTAAGTAAATTCATAGCTTCAGAAGTAGAAAGTTTATCCCTGCAAATGACCTAAAGCAATTAGATAAAAGCCAAATTAGTTGTATACATCGTAGCATCATCTTCCTTGTGAAATCATCACCAAGTGTAAGGGTTTTGAAAAATAATCCAAATTACCCAGAGCACTCTAGGCTGTTACCTTAGCTTGCACCCAGAAATCTTCACACCATGTGAGTCTGGTTGAGAAAATGTACTCTGACTCTCAAAAAGAAAACAAAATCCATACTTTTCACCTCCTTCCTGAAACACTTGTCAAGAATATGTAAAAGGGAACCATGTTTGCTAAAAACCTCATGGCTGCTTTTGCTTTTTGCTACTCTTTTCTTTTCAGAACTCAAAAGTTTAGACGGCTGCCATTCACTGAAACCCACAAGCTTTTCATCTCCACGCGAAATCCCAGAGGAACCACAGTTCAGTTTGCCTTACCTATCAAAACCTTTCTCTGTGTATAACTTCAACCAACTCTGGTTTCTTTTCTCACCGGCGCTCCCTGCTGCTCTCTCGCTCTCCTCTCACCCAGGCTGGGTTCCTCATGACGTGAGAGGTTTGATGAAGAGGAAGAGCAGGAGTTGCTGGGCTATTATTGCAGCCTTTGAGCATTTTGGGGTCTTTTAAAGGACATATGCAGGATGTGTGAAGGTGAAAGCTAAAGTTAAATTAGCGACACTTGGTTCTCAAACTTGCCTGTGAGAGAGACACTCGTGCTGCAAAAACACAAAATCTGAAGTAGTTTGGGTTTAAGTTCTAGTGCAAATGTGTTAGTAAACTTGAAATGAGGCAAAATTAACTTACATGCCACATTTTATCAAGAAATAGAGGCTGTAAATAAAAACAAGTACTAGTTTCATCGGCAAATTAGAAGTACCGTTTTGTTAGTTTGTCTATTAAGATAGTTGCACTAGAAACTAGACCAGAAATAATCGGTAAGATTTTGTGTTTTTGCAGTGAGCAGCTGTTTCTTTGGTTAGAAAGCGATTCTATCAGGTTGAATCACATTTCCTTCAAAGTATTGGAAGTTGACTTTTTCTGGCCACCTACTTTGACGTTTTAAAAACCAGTCACGTCGCGCACATAGAATCAGGAATGCCGACTATTAGCAGCTCCTGCTCAGCTAGGCAGCATTGCAACCTGTGCCTGGGAGACTAAATTATTCAGCCAATCCTCTAATTCCACTGATTCCAGTCTGATGGGTACTGATATTATCTCTGGGAAATAAGCCCAGTCCACTGAAACTCCACAACAACAACAGGGCCCAAAGGATCTATTGCTGCTTTCCCAGAGTCAGGGACCTCAGGACGCCCCCAGGCATTTATTTTTTTATTTTTTGTCCCAGCTGTTCTCACCTTTTCATGTAGAGTTTGATCTCTGCATGCAGGCAGTGATTTTCTTTGGCTTCCTTCTACACAGAAATAATTTAGGTTAGAATAAATCATCTTTAGGTGCATGCTTGCTTTAGTGGTTCATGTTTTCTGGTGACTTGTCTTATTTGGGGAATATCCGATTCCAGCTCCTACTAGGATAGACTTCACCATGTGTCCTGTTGTGAAAACCTGTTGATAAAAAAGTCAATATTTCAATTTGTAGCTTATATATTTTAAGAACTGCCTACTGTTTATTTATACAAAACTTATATGAAAAATAAACTTTATTGAATCCTTTTTGCACCTAACCTTTACTCGCGGGTTGGAGCTTCACATGTCCTCAGAATGTCTTAAGGTTTCAGATTCCCAGAGGACCAATTATTTTACTTTGCTTCTTTTCTCTCTGTCAGAACCCTTGCTCTAAGTTGGATGTTTCATTGTATGTGGTCTCCCCAATGATGTCCTGTAAAGTTTCTTCTAGAGTTCCTGCCTGGCTTCCAGTGCTTAAAAAAGTGACCCTTGCTTTGGGTCAGTGGTGGTATTGCTTGTGGTCTTGTTGAAATACAAACCTTTATGTTGGCACCATTTTCTCTTCGGATTTCTTTATATTTCCAGTGTTTCAGTATTCTCTCTCTCTCTCTTTTCCCCCACAGAAACACTTATCCCTTTGACTACTTTTCCAGTATCAAGCCTTGGACAGACTTGTAAGCCAGGAACAATAGTTCCTGTGTTTTTCGGTTTATTTTCTGTAATTTGATTGCAGCATATTGTCACCTCGATTTTGCTGGAGGTTTCCTCCTTAGGAAGTTGTTCCTTTTTACTGTCGCCACATACAGTAGCATTTCAGGACTCTAAACAAATGACTGGGCTTCTTTAGATAATTTGTCTTCCACTAGTGTTACATAATCAACTGAATTTGATTGCATTATTTTGATATTAAAGCCCCATAACTAACTGTACTTTTGGTGACTGAATGCAATTTGATGATCTTAATTTGGCCATTTCTTCTCCTAGGATAAAAAGCTTTTTAACTAATTTGTGTTAAATGATTAACACGATTTATCTTCATAGTGTTATAAACAAATAGAGAAAAAACTGAATATCTTTGGATATAAATTAATTTCTATTGAATTGTACACAAGTGCTTTTAATTTAATTAAGTTTAGGCTCAATTAAATCACTACAACTGAATATGAATAATATTGTTTACCTACAATCTCTGGTTAATTAGTTGGGATTTAAATTTAGATTTGTAAATTAATCCATTTGAACTTTTCTCTATGTGTCCCTTTTGATCAATCACTCCAAGTTTGGGCTTCATCAGGATTTGCAGTTCAACAGAAAATGCAGTAACCGTCCTATTCTCATTGTATTTTCTCACCAAAACAACCCCAGTTACTGTACCAGTGACTAAATTGCTTGTTTATCCAATTCAACAAGACATTTGAGTAAATGTTATGAGTGAGCCGCATGAAAGAGTTATGGAAGCAATCACACACCGCCAAAAAAAGATGAGTTTCCAACGCAGATTTGCATCCCAGGGTTTGATATTCAGTTTGAGATATGTTTAACAGGGGGGAAGCATCAAGTGAGACTGATGTTAAAAAGAAATATAAAAAAAACTTGGCTCTTATCTGATGGAAGGAGGTCACATGCAACTGGCAGGATCCTTCGAATTCAGACGCTGCCAGTCCTTAAGAAATGATGGAGATTGGAAATAGGTCAGAAAGAAAAAAGTTTGTCAATCCCAGAGAGAAAAAGCTCAAATAAGAATTCTTGAGCAGCTCAAACTCTCATCTTGATTCAGAAACAGGAAACCTCACAGCAAAAAGAATTTCTATCAGTTCTGGAGGAGCTGTAGTCAGATACTTTTGTTCTTTGGATCAGTAAAGTATGAAGAAGCTAATAAAACTCTTAAAGTAAAAAAAAGTTAAAATAAAAGTTTCTAGTTTCTACAATAAAAAAAGTACGTTACACTAACACTGCTGTACATATGTGCTTCTTTCCTCGAGTACGGTGTGGTAAAAAGCATTTCCCCCTGCAAAGGTTTCTTATAATCTTCAAAATTTTAATATCAAACATGATCTAAGTAAAAGCAAAATGCCATTTTTGGGATTTTTATTTCTATAGAAGCTATAAAAAAACCAACCTCTCCCTCTGTAAAACAGTAAACCTAATAACTAATTGTTCCACCCTTTGCAGCAAGAACAGCAAAGGGTGTTCTTGCTGCAAAGGGTGAAAACAATCAGTGAAACTTTTCCATTGCTGGGGAGGAATTAATACGGGCAAATTTGAGATGAGAAAACCCTGTTTAATGTTATCCCACAGCATTTCAATCAGACTTAAGTCCATACTTTGACTAAGCCACTCCACAATCATCACTTTGTGTTTTTGAGCCATGGAGTTGCTGGTTTGCTTTGGGTCGTAGTTCAACTGCAGAACCCAACTGGTCTTGAGTAATCAGATATTCTCCTGTAGAATTTATTAGCAGAGAGCAGCATTCATGTTTCTGTCATGACAAGTCTCACATGTCTCCCTAAAGCAGGTTTTTTGATTGAGAGAAACTAGTTGAAGTGACTAAAATAGTGAAACATACATAGGAGGTATCTTGGGGGAAATACTTTAATACACCCATAAAAAGAATATCAACATGAGAATTTACCAAGTAGAAAATGAAACAATGGAAACTTTCAGTTTTAAACATGTTTTTTTCTTACTCCAAAAATCACATTTTGAGCTTTAACTTCTGATATATAAAAAAAATAACAACATTGCCAGAGAAAACAAACAAAAAATAAATAAATCTGAAAATTGGAATAATGCCTTAAACATTTTATCTGTAGCTACTGTGCAGCGGACCAGCTCACATGCCTCTCGTCAAGTATAGAAGAACGCCGGGAACCCCGCGAAACCTAATCTCCTCTTTGGAGATAAGACCCAGCAGTGCTGAGGAGTCAGTCATGCAAACAGCTGTGTCCAAAGCTATTACCAGGGAGCAGGAGCTCTCCCTACCCACCAGATTCGCCTGTTTTCCTTCCTCTATATGTTACTTTTTACCGTCTGGAACAAGATGTCTGGATTAAACTCACTGTGACAATGAAAAGAAAGTGAGGAAGAAGATACTAGGAAATGGAAAAAGCAGACATTTTGTTGTCGGATACAAAAGTACCATAATATGGAGATTTCAGAATGTTTTTTTCTGCTGTTATTTCACATCAACTAGACCAGGAAGAATGGTAACTGCATTGCCTGAACACTGTTTTCTTTTTTTAATTTAGAAAAACATCAATTTGACTGGGAAATGCTGAATTCAAATTCAGGCAATTAAGCAGTAGCAGAATATGCCTTGGCTCTTTTTCATTACTGACCCAAGGCCAAATTTAATGCCTGTCATTTGCTTCTCAGTCATTGTTTTACAATTTCTATCTCCTCCTTTGTAGTCATGACAGATGTGGGAAGTTGGCCTGTTTTATGCTCATGACACACACAGCCTAGAAAAGGAAAAGGAAAACAAAACAAACGCATAAATGTGTGTCAATCAGAGCTGCTTCCTTGAGGAGTGAAGAAATCACACACAGCTGGCAATAATCCACACACTGATTTTCTGCCTGATGTTCATTTTCAGTGGGGGAATTACTTTTAGTGAGCTAATACATCAGTAGAATGGTGCAGTAGTTGTGCGCAGAAATCAATGAATGAAATGACTCAAACTTTGAAATTCAATTGATAAACATTATTATCACCGACTACAATGCATATGTGAAGGTAATTGCCTAGGATGTTTTCTGAAGAGGTGGTTAGAGAAACTCAGCGATATAAACATCTAGGTTTGTTTAAATAAATGCAAATGAAACTTAGGAGCATTTTAACAAGTACCCACATATGATAAGCATACAATACACAACAAACCAATAATTTTGATCCAGCATAGTTGCTTCAATGCGTTTTTTTTCTGTTTATCTTCACCATTCAAATTACATTTACAGAAACTCTTCATGTTCCAACTCCAGAGATATTTCACAATAATACACCTGTTTCTGTTCACAACTCTATTTCTGTCCAGTCTAAACCAGTTGGCCAAATAAATGCTCACTGAGAATCTACCATAGAAGAAGAATGTTCACTTGTAAATTCTGTTTTAGTAGCTTCCACTAGTGCCTGTTCTATTCTGAGTTCCATCAGCTGTATGTTAATTGCTGCTGCCGCTAGTCTGGAGGAGCTGAGTGGGGAAATGTGTTCTGTGAGGCAGAAGCTCAGCTTAGAAACTGCAGCTCCAAGGAGGAGCTTTGAGGAAATGGGCACAGTTTTGTGCAAACCAGCATTTAGGCACTGTTGAATGGCTGCCAGGAGAGATTTAAGAATTTCTCAAACATGCATTAAGGAATCAAAGCAACTCTCCAGTTATGTTTTTGATGAGAGAATAACATTATATCATGACATAAAGCCCCCAAAAAGTCAATTTCACATACTTTATTTTAAGATAAAACCTTCAAAATCCTGGTATTCTATTAATGCATTTCACATTAGCATTTCACAGTAATAATGCTGCTTTATTTGTCCATCTTTTGCATCCATAACTGCCTCATCCAGCTGCATACATGTATAAACATGGTCAAAAATGGAGAAGAATGTTGAATCAAATAAAGTTTTTGGTCCTGGCAAAATTAAGGTGCTCCATCATCTGACTGAACCATGGATGTGTTACGTTCAAGTTACGTTTAAAATAAAAAGGTTGGGACAGAAGACAATGGGCAAACCTTTTGTCAGTCCTTCACAGCCTAGAGTTGAATTGATTCAGAATATGTTTGGATAGAAAGTATGTAGATTTACTTACTTGGACCAATTTACAGGAGCAATTTTATTTCATTAGTAAAGAATAAAAAACAAATGTCTAATGTGGGTTGTGGCTGTTTTACACAATAATCTCTGACAAAGTAATATCTCTTGAGTCCATAACTGTGTACACAAAGCTCTTCTTTTGGAGCAGAGCCAAACCATAATTTCCGGTTTGATTAAACAACCAACTAAATGACTCATCATAATGAAGGCCCGCAGATTAACTGGCATCAAAACAGTCTGAGGCCGGATTCCTCCCTCTGCCAGCAGATGTTTTGCTGCAAATCGAGGCCCCTGACAGGTTTAGGGGAACACATGTCAGATTCCACTGATGAATAGAGGTGCTGGGAATCTATGGAAGGCATAATTACGGTGTTATTGATTCAGATGAAATCCGCTTGCAGTCAAGGGTGAGTCAAATCTCCTGCTGAGGCACAACAGAGCAGTGATTGAGCTCCCCGTGGAGGGTGGGTACCTTCACTCATACAGTAATTTAAAGCAGAACAACTCATGAGCACTGCTGCCTTCGGATGGGTATTATGTATAGCTGCCTTGTTCCCTGATTGAATTTGTACTGGAAGGCCACTGCAGAGTAGATCATTCTGCTACATTTTGATTTATCTCATATTATCTAGCTTTTGATTTAGCTCAGGGCTCCAATATATATCGATATAGGGCTCGTTAGATTTATTATGTTTAAGGTCCAAAGTAAAGCAAGTACAAATTAAGTGTAATATTACATTATAACATTATGCCTACAAAGAAAACTAACAGAAAGTTGTGTTAGTTTTATACTTGTTTATAGATTGTCAAAATGGCTTTAAATATTCTTGTGCAACTAAACTAGCTAAAGGCCAGCTTTCATTCTCAATCCATCACTATTCAATACTGCACAGCAGTAACAACACAGTTGGATTTACATACACTCATAAAAATGCCCTTTGGAGCGAGCAAAGGCCAGCATCAGCTGACATTTTCTTTGTATAACTACGTCTCTGCTAGCAATAACAACAATGCCAGCTTATCACACCATGGTGACACTCGAGCAGGACAGATCTGCAAAGGTCTCTGAAGGCAAGTTGGCATCAGAAGATAAATGTGAACTTGGAAGACTATAATAAAGGCAAAACAGCTTAATGCAATCCAGAAGATGAAGACTAGTAGGCTTGGTTTACAGTGTGTGAAACAGAAGTGCAACAACAGCTATTGCTTTGTAGTTTGCTTAGGGTAATTTGTTGTATTGTATTTAATGTGTACGGGCAGAAACTACCAAACTGATTTTTTCTTTTCTTAGAATAATTAGCCTGAATGTGTTTGTCGTGAGCTCAACCTGCTGGACCAGAGACAAACATCAATGGGTTACAATGGGAACATGCAAAAAAGATGGTACGTGACCCTAACTCAATTTCAGTTGTATTGAATATTTCGCTCAACAACAGACTTCTGACAAGCAAAAAAAAAGCATAAGTTGATTGTAAACATAACTTGAAGCCACTGTGTTCACAATGTGAATTACTCTAACATGTCAAGATAAATAAAAAAATTTCACCTGCATCCATACATGTCATTCCTTACCCATGTCTTTTTGTCTCAACAGGAATGTTTGTTGTGACAAGGAAGTATCGCTTTGTGTCTCTGCATCCATGTCAGATCTCAGCAGAGTTGTGATCCTGAAGTTGTTTTGGGTGTAAATTAGTTATTTTCCTCTCTCCCCCTCTGTGGGGAGAGAGGGGGAATCTCTCCAAAAGATTCCCCAGAGCTGCTTTGCTTCTCTTCCACCTGCAAGCCAACTACTAATCAAGCCACATTTTAAGCAGACCAGTGGGGCCTCCGTGTGCCGTGAATTTGTCAATCCTGGTTGTCATCATCGGGTTTTGTTAATTTGTTTGCCTCTAATGAAACAAAATTACTTACCTTTTGTTTCCCTGTAATTAAAATTACCCACCTGAATCTCCGCCGGAGAATCATCTTGATCATCTGGTTATTTCTTGGTTTAGTCCTCTTTTGGCATAATTATCTTGGAGCTTCAAAAACCTGTCCTGATGGAGATGGAGGACCTGTCTGTCCTCCATCTTTACCTTACCAGACCAAAACAACCATACCTGCTGAAAATCAATAAACTAAACCAGAAAAGTACAATTCAAACAATTTCCATCAGGGTCACCCAGTACAGTGTTTGCAGTCTGGACTGTTTGCATTAACATCCAAGCCAATTCAGCTTGTTTCCTGAATGTGCTCATACTGTCTTACTCTGATAGAGTCAGATTAACAATTATGACCAGCAGACTTTGTATAATATTTAAATTAAATCCAATCCAATCAAATTTTATTTGTATAGCACATATCAGCAGCCAGGCATTTCAAAGTGCTTTACATCATTAAACGCAAAAACAAAGAGTCACGCAACATTGAATAAACAATCAAAATCATAAAATTTCCAGCCGAGTCAAAGTTCTGCCCTTCAAATTGGCTGAGAAAAAATAAAAAGATCATTGACATCCCTTTGTATTGACTCGGTAGTGCAGCCAACTATGATACCAGAAAATATTTTTCCTAAATAAAAATGACCAGTAATATGTTTCCTTCAAGACCTAACTTCCACTTAGGGTGCTTTCACACTAAAGTAGGATACAGAATAACTAATAAACATTGATCTGTTCATCTATTGTCAATACATGCTTATCTTACAAGTTCACATTTATCTCCTGATGCCACAAAAGGTAATTGGGATGAAGTTATTGATCATTTTAAGAGTTTTACTCGTCACCTGTCAGGCACCTGGCAAAATATTTGTGTGTGTTGACTAGTGTTTTATACGTTAATGAAAATATATATTTAAACCGAAAAGGTTAAACTTATTTCAATTAGAAATTGTAAACAGAATATGGTTTTATAGTTAATCACTGAGCAGTCCAAAGTCATTACCATTAAAAAATGAAAAGCAAAGACATGGCTGTAATGTGTTATGCTTTGGTGAGCCTAATAAGCTGGAGGTTTCATTTTTTTCCCCCACGGCTGCTTCCTAACATAATCAATTTAAAGCCTTAGGTCTGACCAGGAGCTCTTTTTACTTGACATTCATCCTTTGACTCTTACTCCGTCTACTTGATTTCACCAGCAGTTCTCAGATGTCAGTTGATATCAGCTTAATTTAACCCAAACTCAGACTGCATTGCACTCTTTAAAGCATAGCCAAAAAAGGCTAAACCCAGAAATGAAACTGTGGTGTTTCTTGGGACATTAAACATTAAAATCCTTATAAATGGATGCGAGAGGATATGCAATCTAAAACTGAAAGGACTTTTCATATAGATTGTATTTTGAGAGTTATTACTTGACAGTGTTATAAGAGAAATGCTGATCATTTAAGGCCTCTTAAATCTCCCTGGTGTCATTTGTTACTGCAAATTTAAGAACTCCAAAACCAGATTTTTTTCTGAATAAAAATGTGAAAATTATTGAGGTAGCAATTATAATTATTTCCACTTATAATACTGAACCCTCAATGTAAGCAGACCATGTTTACATATGCTAATTGCAAATAAAATCTTGAATTTCCCCTTTATGGGACAATAAAGACTATTCTGTTCTAATCAACAAACACTTTGAAAATCACACTCAACCTCTGCACTTTGGACAACTAAAGCATCTCTAAGAGACATTCATAATGCAACACAATGCTTTCTAGTGGCTAGCTTTTGGCTTCTTTGCAGGCTATAAGGAATTTATTTCCTGCCTCTAAGCAGACGTTGAAAGAAAAAGGTTGACAACTGTGAACTGTCCTTTTAAGACGTAGCACACTGAGTTCAGATTCTGGAAGTTGTTTGTTTAGAAACAACGCCCACATCTTGGAGAGCAATGAGCATTTTTTTAACCCTGTGTCAGACTTACACATAACTGTTCTTCCCCACTTTTCTCCATCAGGCATTTTTTTATTTTACATTGTTGGACTGTCAGCCTCCACCTGTGAACTCCTGTTTCCACCAGCCTTGTGTCCACTGCTTCAAAATGGCAGACAACAGCTGTCAAACTGTCACTCCCACAATGGGCTTCATCCGTTAAACAGAAACCTTTTAATTTATGGCTCACCTGTTCACTTCCTGCCAAAATAAGGTCCTGACAGGAAGCAGGATAGAGGGAAATTACAGTAGGTAAAATAATGCATATGTAAAAAAAGACATTTCTGATCTTTTGCTTACACATTTTCGTCAGTTCCTCTGATTTTACTTTTTATAGATTTCAGTAAAATGAACATTGTTCTTCTATTCTACGAACTACTGACTACATGTCTCTGAAATTCCAAACAAATATTTTACATTTATTTGCAGAAAATGAGAGATGGTGAAAATAACAAAAAAGATGCAGTGCTTTCAGACCTCAAATGAGGCAAAGAAAACAAGTTAATATTAATTTAGAATCAACAATACTAATATTTTAACTCAGGAACAGTTCAGACATCAATTTTTGGTGGAATAACCAGGAAGCTTTCAATGGGGTTGATTGAAAACTTCAATGAATCCCATTCAATGAAAATTAAGAGCAGTGAGCTCTTCATTTTTTCCAGAGTTGTATATATTTTAATTCCCTTTATCAGTTTTTTTTTTTTTTTTTTTAGTTCAGACAAACTAAAAACAATCTCACTGTCTTGCCTGACAATAAGATTGCAATTCTACTTTTATTAGATCAAGTGAAAACTTTAGCCTTGAAAATATTATTGAAAGCCACATTTCCTATACCTCTTAAAAATGTTGCATTACTCTCTACTTCAAAGCATGAAAATATTTCCAGAGCAATAGGGAAGCAGAGGATGTCAGTCGTCTTTGAAATGGCTTTGCACTGAACCTATGAGCAACATTAGCTGCAGAAATGACACGTGAGTCTATTCCACACCATTTCCATCTTATTGACTGATGGATTTCAAAGGCTCATAGAGGAAGTGAGAGTAGGATAACGCTTATCTGCCCTGGTCCTCAGCTGCTTGTAAAACAATGGTGGAACAAGTGCAATCTCTGTGGTGATAGATTATAGCCCTGTTGTTAGCTCAGCATTCACGCTAGCCAAGCAAGACAATGAGATTGCTCTCGGGCGTATCATGGATGCCTCACACGCAAACCGCTCACCTTTAAATCTGTCTTATAATAACCATGGAGACACACTGGAGATTGTCCTATTAGGGGCACAGGAACGGTTGGTATTATTTGAATTCCCATCATAGTTCACTTTACCATATTTCTGTTCTCATCTCTCATCTTAAACTTGGCTAAGATCTCTTTATTCTTTTTCTTTCTAATCGAGACGAGATAATCTTCAAAACATGTTTTGTTTGAAAACATATTTTCAGGGTCATCTCTCTGCTGTGTCCCGCTTGGCCTTTTCCCCAAACAGGATCATCTTATAAAACTCATCCTACTGTGACATGCGGGTGAATCTGCACACAGAAGCTTCCCTCTTCTCTGAAATAAATCAAATTGTATCTTGTCTTGTTATGCATGAGGAACCACAACTAGCTTTTAATAATCAATTAATGTATGTCATGTGTTTTTAAAGAATTGATTTGAGCTTATACGTTATGATAGTAGTGTAGACTAGAAGGAACATAAAACATGCTAATGATGTTCCAGTTGATATTAATCAAAAGCAGCTCTAAACCGATTGATTTTTAGTCTTGATTTAAAGGAACTATGTGTTTCAGGAACTTTGCATTTTTCTGGAAATTTATTACATATTAGAGGAGCATGAAAACTGAATGCTGCTTCTCCATGTTTGGTTCTGATTCTGGATATACAGAATAAACAAATTAGAAAACCTGAGTATAGAAAGGTGACATAATGACAACAGGCTTTTAATGCATTTTGGTGCTAAGTCATTTAGTGACTTATAAAGTAACAAAGGTAATTTGAAGTCTATTCTCTGAGCTACAGGGACTTCAAAAAATATATTTTTCTGGTTTTAGTGAGGAGATAAGGATCAGTGATCTACATCAGCAGCAACTCCCTGACTTTTTAAGCAGGACTGTGAAAACACTGTTGCAATAATCATTTTGCATACAGATAAAAGCATGGATGAGTTTGTCAACATTAGTCCTTTAATCCTGGAAATGCTTTTCAGGTGATAATGCACAGAATTTGTAAGCTGCTGTATCTATTTCTGAAGGTTCTGACCTGATCTAGTTTTAATAGCTGCAGATGTGCACTGAGTCTTGATTGTTCCTCTTTAGGTCCAGAAGTAATTACTTACATTTTGTTGCTATTTAACTGAAGAAAACTGTGACACATACATGCATTGATTATCTGCTCAGGAGATTCTTAGTCACCTTTCATTTCCAGTTTAACCCTTTGAGATGCATCACCTTACAATCAAGAATACCATAAATCCTCCTTACAGGTACATCCAAAACAAGCATTTTAACGTAGAGTTGAGTATCATCTGCACAGTTATGAAAACTAATCTTGTTTTAATTGCGATAGCTGGAGTATGTAGATATTAAATAAGATGGAACCTTGTGGTACCCCACATGTGATTTTTGTTTGCTCAAAAAAATAGAAAACTAAAAAAAAACCTATTGACACAAAGAAGTCCCTATTCTTTAACAAAGTACCGTAACACTTTATTGTCTCAACATTCCTTTAGATCTTTATGTGTAATTTGGCCATGCCCATTGCAGAAGATGAATGCTCAAAAATAGCAGTGAAAACATACTAAAAGCTTCTAATTTTTATATTATCGAATTAGAAAAATGAATAAAATCAAAATAAACACATTAAAAATAAGACTTAGTTTAGTGAATGAAAAAACTGGTGAAGTACTTTTGGTAACACTTTATTTGAATGGGTGTGCATAAGACTGACATAATGCTGTCATAAACATGACATAAAAGAGCCAATGTTGCTTTTAATTGTCATCATTTACAAAATCATGCAAAGTTGGCACTTTTAATGGACTTTTAATGCAACTTAAAGCAACTTTGCATTAAAAGTGTCATTTTTTACCAAATGACACTTCATGACAACTGTCATAAACATTCATAAGGACTCACTCATGTTCATGACAGATGCTATGTCATGTTTATGACAGTGTTATGTCAGTCAGACCCATTCAAATAAAGTGTTACCAAAAGTACTTTACCAGTTTTTTCATTTACTAAACTAAGTCTTATTTTTAATGTGTTTATTTTGATTTTATTAATATTTTTCTCATTCGATAATATAAAAATTAGAAGCTATTAGTATGTTTTCCCTGCTATTTTCAGCAGTCATCTTCTCCAATGGGCATGGCCAAATTACACATAAAGACATAAAGGAATGTTAAGACAATGCAAAGGGAAGAAGCAACTGTTTTCAGAGGCCAGTGAGTGTGAGCCTTCTCTTAATACAATGCAGGGTTAAGTCTTCCATAACCCCAGCAGGCAAAAACAGCAAATGTGGCTCTTTCAATAAAACAAACTTGGCTTCATATGATATGGGTCTGACTACCTCAGCAAATCATTATGCCTGAAATTACCCAGTCTAAAAATGTTTGCCAAGGAATGTAATTGTAATTTAATCAGGCTGTGGTGTGCCTTTCCCACAGGCTGCTGTTGTCTTTCCGTCAACACAAGCAGGCACAGATGCTCACAATGCTGTCAGTTGTTAGGAACAACAGTTTTGTTTTTCTGTTTTTTTTTTTATGTATCTATCCCTATTTATGGAAAGCAGTGGAAGATAAATATTTTTTTAAAAAACGGTCGATAATTTTTGAATGAGCAACAGCAAAAATTATCGACCAGCAAATCTGGATTTGGCTTCGCCTCTTTGGTGTAAACAGAGGTGAAAACGTTCATATCTGAAGTTCATTTGGCAAGCAGAAATGAGAATTTTCAGGGTCTTTCAATAGACAATTTTTTAATGCTCCTCCTGCAAAAACAAACCATGATTCAACACGAACCAACAATAAAGGGAGAGTTCTGCATCATGTGCTCATTTAAAGCAGAGCACTCTGTTAGAAGGCTGGTTCAGCAGATCAGAGATTGGACTAATGGCCTTGAAAATCGGATTAAAGGGCGCAGAGAGCTGTTTGAATCCTCATTAGACAGATACTTTATTAAAAAGCTTGTACTGTCCAGTAACAATGTAGAGCTCTGGGTTTAGAGAGGCAGATGGTATCGGGATCAAGGGCTGTCATGTGCAAATATTTAGCGCCGTGTGATGTTTTTTAAAGCATGCTGTATCATCCACTCGCATCAGAAGAGAGATGTTTTGATTATGGTGTGTTTGGTGTAAGGGAGGCATGAATAAAAGATGCATATCTTAAAATATATTTCTATGCCTTTCGTCATGTTGTCTTCCAGTGTCTTGTTAAGATACGATGGAGTTGCAGTACATCAGTACAGCACAGCCTGATGATTACGCAGAAAAAGTGTTCTTTTGTTTTTAAGGATGACAGTAACATTTTTGACTCATACAAATCTCAGCTCTTCCCTTTTCCATTTATTGGTGTTTATAGGCTGCCTGCTCCTTGTCTAATCACGGGAATTCATTTGGGGGAAAGGCAGGCAGTATTAAACGATCTGAGCTGCCTGAGAAGATCAGATAAATCCCCGTGTTCAATAAACCAAAGCGCCTTTCCTGAACGCAATCATTCTTAACGGGCATACAAGTGCTGATCCTAATCTGGAATATTTGCCTCGCCTAAAGCCAGAAGCTCAGTCTGCCACGTTGGCCTCGAATCTGCTCTGCAAGACACGTCTATTAACAGCAGCGAAAACAGGAAGGATTGGAGCGGATATAACATATCCATCAAAGATACATTACGCAATATATCTCATGATTAAAACTAAAGTGGTGACGTGCTAAACTGTATAACACTTTGCCTAATCTATTTGCTGATTACTCTCTCTCTACTGTGTACAAGATGTTTTACTAACACTGATTTTGAGACACGAATACGCACTGGACTGTTTTCCAGCAGCACTCAATGACCGACTGTAGTCTGACTTTTTAAGTCTACATTGCACCTCTTGGTACTTGAAACAGAAAAAAAAACACTTTGCAGGGGAAGAGCCAAGCAAAAATAAATAGTGGATTTACAACAAACAGGTAAAGACTCATAAAGTATTTTTTGAAAGAGTTTTAAAATGTGCTTGTAGCTTTTAGCTAACATGTTCAGGGGTTTGAACTGAAAAGTAAAATGTGTCATTTCAAAGCCTGTTTAGTTGCAACTTTTGGTCATAAATTATGTAACTGCATATACTCAACATCTCAATCCAATCAAATATCTTCAGAAAGTGTTGGACAAATGATGTTGATGTTGAAAGGTCCCACCCCACAATTTACAGAGCTTATTAGATCTACAGCTACCATTTGACAGCAAAAAGATAATTAAAACATTATTCAAAATGGAAGAGCAAGTTTCTTTTGTAAATCTCAGTTATTTTCTGTCATGTTAACTGTCACCTTCATAGCTTTTCTTTTCACTGTTAAACTACTGATATAAATATGTTCTAAAAGTATTACTGAATTCACTTTAAAAATTAGGTCAGTGATTCTTGAGAATAGGGACAAAACACAAAATTTGAATAAAATATACACAAAATATAATTTTTTCAAATATATGACTAAACTAACCTGGGTTATGTGACACAACAATGTATATTTTTCTTGTGTTTGCTGAATATTTTTTTATTTTAAACATTGTAGTCGGTGGATGATGCCTGTAAAATCCTTTGTCGAGAAGCAGAACTCAATACATTATAATAGTTTAAAACAATTAAAGAAATACTAAAATTATATATTATGACAATTAAGTATATGTAGTCATATAAATAATTATTAAATATCGATAAATTGAATTGAAAATAATTTTTAGATATTTTTCAACTCTGTTGAAATTTGTCCCTAGTTTTGTCAACACCATCAGAAATGAAAAGAATGTAAAAAAATCAGGCATAATTAAGGGGTACCAGAACTTCTGAGGACCCCATGACATTGTCTTTTATCTTCCTTTGTTAAGAGGGCCAGTTAGCTCTGGTTAGCTTATGTTATTTTTTAGTTTCTTCTGTTTTATTCCTAAGTTGCTCGTCACAACCATGATGTGTCAACACCATAAGTGACAATTTACAAAACTTTGATGAAATTTTGTGAAATGAAAGCTTAATTTTAGTTTACTGTAAAGATTTTATGGACCTGATGAGCTACAATATGACCTCCTTCAGATTAACATCATATAAATTGAGGTAGTTTGACTTTATGTCAACTCCGTCAGATGTCAACTCCTTCAGAGTTCCTTCAGAGTTGACATCTGTGAAATTGTCAACAATTTCACTCTTTCAGTGAAATTGTTGACAAATCTCACTTAAATGTGCAATTAATTAGTTTTAATGTATTTTACATAAATTGCATGTACCAGGTTTTTTTTATTTTACTCACTAGTTTGTCACCACCTTCAGTTCTGTCAACTCCATCAGATGAACTTTTTGTTGTTATTTTGTTTTAAATAATATTTACTTTGTTTCTTGAGAAGCTTTTGTCTGTACAATGAGTAAAAATATCACTAATAGGGTATTTTAAAAATCATTTTATATTTATTTTGTCAGATAGTGATGACAAAGTTCTGGGTCAGGTCGATTAAAAACGTAATTTAAAAAAAGGTGCAACTGGGAGCCTGTACCTTAGCATCTTTACAATTCCAAAACATTATTTGTCATATTTGCATACATATGGTTGAGAAATAACAAAAAAAAATATGGGAAATTAAAATCCATTTAGTCCCTATTCTCAAGAATCACTGAGGTAACTTTTTGTTATTAAAGGTAAAGTTTAAACAGTAATGATTTCTTGGTTAATGTCAAGTTGTCATATCAAATACATTT
The DNA here is from genome assembly GCA_903067075.1 of Micropoecilia bifurca. Lineage (NCBI taxonomy): Eukaryota > Metazoa > Chordata > Actinopteri > Cyprinodontiformes > Poeciliidae > Micropoecilia > Micropoecilia bifurca. Next base: position 25,592 of record CAEGAF010077745.1, read on the forward strand.
TGAATAATGTCAACTTTTTATTAAAAGTGTCATAATTTACTGAATGATGCTTTATGACAACAGTCATAAATATTCATGTAGGCTTATTCATGTTCATGACAGATGTTATGTCATGTTTATGAAAGTATCATGAGGCACGCCTGAATGTTCTGCAATGGGAGATTCAAGGATTTCTCAAACATCCATGAAAGCATAACGTATATGCTTAACTTTCTTGGCATTAATGTTTATGATGTGATTCTATTCTTACAATTGATGGATGATCACACGACAAAAGAAAATGGAAAACAAAGGAGAGAAAATTGCTTCATTCAGACTAAAGAGCAGCACAAGTCATTCTATGGCTCTGACCTTAGACTGCAAGAAAAGCTTCCTCGGAAGATAGCTTTAGTTTCCCACTTCTCCTCCTGTTATCTACAGTTAAAGTCTCTGTCAAGTTACCACTTTGCATGTACAGACTCAGGCAGCTGGATGCTGCTGGTGGGGTGACTGGGGTCTCGCTACTGCACCACGCAAGGCCTGTTAGAATAATTACTATCAAATTTAGGTGATATCACAGCAGCAGAGACCCATGTAATATAATATGATCCTTCATAGAGCTGGATGTTAAAAGGCTTTCAGTGAACCAATGCAGATGCTTTTAGGCTTTGGCTTTGCCTAATTTAATTTCCAACATAGGCAGACAGCCCTCAGTGAAAGCTTTTTATAGCAATTTATTCATATCTAAATGACTTTTTACTACAACATCAAACCTTTTTTAACATTTGTTTCTATTTAATACTCCTTGCCTGTTATCTCATCCCACAACCTGCGTCATTTTTAATCTCTGCAGTACTAAAGTCTCTCTACATGTGTGCTTCCATCTGAAAGCTGAGCTAATGATCCTATCAATCATGCAGCACTTTAAATCATCCTAACATTAATCGCCGAGGAGTATTATTATTTTATTTTGGTGGAGTGGGAGCTTGATGCATAGAGAGGCTCCTAATTTAATATAATTGCATTTCATTCCCCCTTCAATTGGGCCCCATCTTTAAATGATGTTCGCTCCTCTGAGTAACACACAGATTCCATTTTGTCGTTTCTGGTACCAGCATAAACCTCTAATGGCCCTGCAAACATGGTGATTATTACTGTGAGCTATTGCTATTAGCAATTTTTCTATGATGAACTATAACATCTAAAGTTGATTAAACATCCTAATGAAAGGCAGCCTTAATGAAAAAAGAAGACTCATCAAGTGTGAAAAGTTAAACATGAACACTGAAAATAGGAAAGCGAGATGGGGGGGGGGCGGGATGCATATGGTAGAAAAAGAATTATCTGAGAGAAGTTTGAATTGTGGG
>CAEGAF010077750.1:0-13714 GCA_903067075.1 Micropoecilia bifurca
CAGACAGACAGACAGACAGACAGACAGACAGACAGACAGACAGACAGGATGCTACTCCTTTACCCAGCCGCTCAACAACCCAACACACTCCGGTAACAACGTGTGTCTGCGTGCACCTGAACTGTAATCCTAACAGTGCAGCTATTGCAGGAGTCCACACACATGCGCTGTAGCCCAACTATCTTTTTCTTAATCTGAATGGAATAAATTCCAGGGCTCATACCAGACACAGGGATGATTTTGCCTTCGCTAGGAGAGCTGAACTCCTTGTTTATGTCTCCCTTTTCCCCTTACACGGAGAACCTTTTGGCGACAGCAACCCTGGGAGAGATGCAGAAAGCATGTCCCCTGGGGAGAAAAGCTGCCTCAGGCTTCAGAAAGCCTATTTACAACAAGCTGTGCTTGTTACTTTCATCAAAATAGAGCACTGAGCTTTTCTCTTGCCTTGTTTTTTTTGTGTGCTTTTGGCAGAAGGCTGTTATTGTTAAGCACTGACTCCATTGTGCTCAGCGGCGTGGTGAAACTGTCTGCGGCCACAGAGAAGAGAAGACAGGAGCGATGGCTTGATGGAAAGAAGCGGAGACACCCTTTTTCATCAAGGGCCTGGTCTGTTTTATGCGCTTTGAAGGAGTGACTATGGGAGGAGAGGAGAAACCTGCTATGTCACCGAATTTTCCCAACCTTTGATCCTTAGCTGTACTCCATCAAGCTCAATTAGAGGATCGGTGGTCTCTGGCGGGCACGTTTGTCATAATCTATTGGGTTTGGCGCAGTCCACATATTGAAGGAGAGGACAGGAAATCAATAAACTGGATTGGACTGCCAGGCCCGGGGGGAGGTCTCCTTACCCTGGCTCGCGTGGTTCAGACTCAGCCCTCTTCCGTCTACTCTCTCTTTTTTTACTCCTGTTTGGACCATCAAATTGAATTTCATCAAAAGGCCCTGACAAAAAAGGGGAAGAAGTATACCATATGGCCTTTGTATTCCACAGACTCTCAATTTGCCCTCCAGGCAAATATGCAATCACATATAGTCAATGTTCAGGAAGGGCTGCTGTTTGCTTTTGATGTTATAAAAAGCAAACATCATCTGATTTATCACTCCAGTAAGCTTCCCTCACCAGCAGGGACAACATAGCTTCACTCTTGCCTGTCATTTTCAAGCACATGGGATGAAATTCTGGGATTTTTAAAAAACAATGTCATAGGGGTAAATGTGCAGTAAGACTACAGCATTGATCTGACAGATTTTTTCAGTCGGAGCATTCTTGTTTTCTCTTATCAACCCAGAGCAGGGGAAGGTGAAAGGAACTATGGGAGGAATCAAGGTCAATGACTCCTTGACAACAGCCACAGCTGTGAGGCATTATCACTTCATTACCTGCCCTCATCGATAGCTACTGCTGTTTCTTTTTCCTATCAGTTATTAATCTAGCTTTACTTTCGTAAGCTATCAGTAATTGTTTGACAAATTTGGATTTTTCATCATGCCGTAACCACAAACTTCAGGATATTTTACCTGGATCTTGTGTGACAAACAAACAATTTTGTGCATAACTATGAACTTTAGGGCATCTGATTTGTTTTCATTGTTTCATCTACAAAACAATTCAATATGAAATCCAATTTGTTCCTTGCCACTAAACATACAATCAGAAGGTGTTACCTAATTAGTAAATATATTCTGCTATTCTGCTTTCTTTTGGGTTATTTAATCTCAGTATAAAAAATAGGCATTATACTGAGATAATACTGAAATAATGATATTGAAATTAAATACACAGAACACTGTAAGGTCTTTATTCTGCTCTGTCAAGGCATCAGAGAACATTAGTGAACAACTAGATTAATGAAGACAGTTTGAAATTTGCCTCAAACCATTCAGAGAAACATACAGACATGTGGAAGAAGCTTTAAGGATTGAGATGGAGGCATTTTCATGACATCACAAACACAAATTTGGACGTATTTTAACAGTTTTGAAGAAAAAAGACCAAAATGTAAAGTGCTGGGCATTCTTACAGGAAAGCATGGTGGTGACAACCTGATGCTGTGGAAATGGTTTTCTTCAACCAGTGAAGCTCATTAGAGTTGATAAAAACATGGAGCGAGCTAAAGACATTACTGTCTTCATCTAAAATCTGTTAGAAGAAGCAACAGACTTGAATGCAAAAACCTTAGAATGAAACAAAAACTGAGGGGAACTAATGCTGCACAGGCACCCTGAGCCATCCCTGTAAAACACGATGATGGCAGGACAATATCGTAGGGAGGATTAATTTAAGTTTCTCACATTTTGTGAAATTACAATCACAAACTCTGAGCGTATTGTTTTATGTGAGAGAGACCAAAATGTTATGCCTTGACTTGCATGCAAACTGCAGCACATAGCAGAAAACTATCACTATGAAAGGCATTTGGCAGCATCATGCTATAGGAGGCTCAGCAAAATTTAATAACAACCTGAGAGAGGCTGCAAAGGTTTAGACTGGGGTGGAGATTCATGCTAAACATAGAGCCACAGGAATGTTTTTGAAAGTTATTAGATTCCACTAAGATGTAGTTTAATCTCAATATGAATACTGTTGTTTTGCGAGGTTATTAGAAGTTTGTTAGAGAATTTGCTCTCAATTTTTTCAGAATGAGTGGCTTTGAGTTGTGAGAACTGTAAGCAGTTGTGTTTTAAGGGGACAAAGCTAAAGGTAATGCATGCATACTATTGTTCCTGAGAGGTAACAATCAATAAAACAGAACCGCTGAGTCCTGCTCTGCCTGCTCATTCTTCTACATAAACCCTCTCCTTCCCTGTGCTTCAAGTATGAGGAGCAAAATACAAAAGAAATATCACCTAAAAGAGGCAGACCACCTACAAAATCTATAAAGTCTTCCATCAAAATCACCTCCCTGCCTTTATGAGGACATTAATCTGTTGCCGCGGTGCTCTGCTCTTCAAAGCACCTTGACAGAATGATTGTCCTCCATTTTTTTGCCTCCTCACAGCTGCTGTTTCTTCTGTGCTTGGTTATACAAAATCTTAAAAAAAGTTTATCAAAAGGAAGAGAGACTGTACGTGAAACACCCAGTGCCTTGTAGAGAAATAAAGGTTGGAGATAAATGGGAAGTTGAAACAGAAGAGGAGGAAAATGCAGTACTTTTGAGTAACAGCCCTGCCAAAGTAAATCCTCAGTGGGCAGAAAATACAAAAAAAAAAAAAAACATCTTATAAAATAAAACTCAAATATCTCCGTCCAAAAAAGTACTGTATCCTTCATCTAGAACTCTCAAGCGTCAGATAAATGTCTGGAGATGGAGAAGTTGCCCTTGCCAATATGCATGAACTCTGTGTGTCCCTTTCCGAATGCAGTTAGATGATGCTCACACACACGCATGCACGTACCCGCACATGCACGCCCACACACACACACACACACACACACACACACACACACATACACACACACACACACACACACATACACATCTGCTCTGACCTGTGTGGTCTGGCTGGAGCAGTGAAGTGAGAGGATCAGTGCTACACTGTATACTGCTTTAATTGGCTGTCTGTAGGTGGGGACTGAGGCAAATCTGTCAGACAAGTTGGCAAAAAGTTAAACTTCTATTATACCTGCAGAATGCTGTTGTCTACCATAGTCTTGTTATCTTTATGTCTGGCTTTGCTCAAAGGCTCCAGATGGGAAAAAAAATAAATAAATACTGACTGCAATGAAGAATATTTATGACACACAAGGAAAGCTCCTTTAACAGCCTGTCTGCGAGGGTCTGTTCTGTTTAGTTAATAAATTAAGGAGGCAAACGAGGTGACAAGAGAGGGACCCCATTTCGGTTAATTACGCCCTCGGCCGCAGCTCTGGGATTTCTAATCTAACAGGTAGGGTCTGGGAAGTTTCCAAGTTGGACTGTCGCATTAGGAGAATATTTCAGAGTTAGACTGCCGCTTTTATGTCTGATAAAGACCGAGAAGTCGCCTTTGCAGTTGAGCTTCCTCTGCCTGTTGGATCTCAGACACAAATTATGTGCTGTCAGGAGGAGAGGAGGCAAATAAAATGCTTGGCGAATAATCTCCACTAAGAAGCCTCCACTACAGTCGTTTCATTTAACAGCCTGTCCCTCTTTTTTAGGATTCACTTAGTAATCACAGATGAGAGATGTGCACATCAAACAAGATGAGAGACTTTGGTCTACACAGCTGCCTTATAAAAAGCAAACAAGCTATAAATAAAAGAGAATTTTATAGAGGGATGTCTGACGGGCATGTGAGGTTGAAATAGAGAGAGGTTGAAAGGCGCAGAAACGGGGTGCCTGTACAACATCAGAGAGAGCGGTGCATGACATTACCTATTATGAATACAATGTGAAGCGATTTAAATGTGAGTGTAGGAGCAGGTCGGCTCAGGGTGGGGCTCGTGTCACAGCTCGTAATGAGATCCTTTGATGTGTCAGATAAGGGAGAAGTGAAAGAAGGGGAGAGGGCCCCTCTGGGGAGGAGAGTCAAGAGGACACCCGACCACCAGCAGCTAAAGGAGAGGAAGAGGCAATAAGGTAAGGAAAGGCGTGGGTGGATTTAGGAAGCAGTGCCACTTCAGGTGCACAGGACATAAAACGTCTTCTCTCAGAGACAACATCACTAAGCCACACCACCCATCATTACCGCACACCTGACAAGCTTTGTGCTGCAGACGATCTCGGCGGCTGATGTACAACTTCGACTTTCTTCCTTTCTTTGTTGCTGACAGTTTTGTCGCATACTTTTTATTCCAATAAAGCTTATGTTAGATTAAGAACAAAGCACCATGAAATTTCATATATTCAGAGCGTTTGCTTATAGCCTTGATTACGATGCCGTTTTGTTGTTAGGGATATGATAGATCATATATAATCCAGATTATTTTAACTTTTTGTCACCTTGTAACCATAACCTTCAAAGTATCTTATGTGACCAGACCTATAGAAAGTGATACTTAATTGTGAATCGGAAGGAAAACAATCAGCATTTTTTTTAATAAATAAAAATCAAAAAGTGTGACATTCAAATGTATTCAGACCCCTCACCAAAATACCCAGTGGATCAAATCAGTTCAATTAGTAAACATTTCCTTGTGATTTAAAGGAAAAAAGTAGAAGTCTAGGCAGTTTGAGAAAAGTCATGCAACGTTTGTAAGAAGGTGCACTGGCAACATGCGAAACACCATTTGTGGAAGTAAACACACACACACTCCACACCATCCAGAACACAACATCCACATGGTGGAACACTGTGGTGGCAGCATCATGCTGTGTAGATGCTTTTTCTTGGCAGGAATAGGGAAACTGGTCAGAGTTTATGGCGGAGGAGTTTCAGCTTAAACAGAAGAACACAGACAGTTGTGACCGGCTGCAGAAGACTGTAGACTGGATCAGTTGTTCACCTTCAAACAGGACAACAACCCCAAACCTTCAGCCAGAGCAACAATGACATGGTTTATCACGGGTGTTCAGCTCCACTCTTCAAGAGCTGCTGTCCTGCCAGTTTAAATGGGTCTCCGCTCCAACACAGCTGACTCAGATAATCCAGCTTCCTCCTCAGCATATAAAAGTTCTGCAGAGGCCTGCTTATAGACCATCATCTTGTTTAGGTGTGATGAGCCAGGAGAATAACTAAGACATGCAGCATACCAGAGAAGGACTGATGTTGGACAGCAATGCTTTTGAATAAAGCTCAGGATGGACAATGCCCAGACATAAATCCAACTGAGAACCAGTGGATTTAGAAACTAATGTTCACAGATATTCTCAAACCAATCTGTCTGAAGATGAACCATGTTGCAAAGACGAAAGTTGATTTCATATTATGTTAACTTAGAATAAGCTAAATTCAAATGTGTAATTTCGGATTTTTGCCAATTAAAATCCGAACAAATCCAATCGAGTGTCTTTAAAGAAAGAATTGTGGAAAGGTTTAAGATGTAAATACTTATTCATTTTCTGCGGACGATGTTTTCCTTTGTTGGTTTCTTAATCTTATGGTTTTCCATCCTTTCATCTCTTCTATTAGTATATCATTAATAAACACATGTCTGGTTTCTAATGCTTCCCCCCCAAGCTCTTGTGAATTCATTTAGCACAGCCTCTTGCGCATCAGCTCTTCATGATACTAAGTGTTGTGTTGAACTCAGTGCATCAACATGACCTGAAGGATTCTTCTAATGATGAAACTCTCCACCCGTTCTGTTGGTGCAGCTTTGGGTAATTTTATTTCTCACATAAAAAAAAAATAAACCCGCTATCACAAGGTATCATCAGCTGCACTTTCTGTTTGTGTGCCCACCCATCCTCTAAAAAACTCTTCACACAATCACATGTACAAACAAAGGCCTGAGAACACCACACAGGCTCAGGTTGATGCTGTTTGATGGCAAACAAACGACAAAGGCAAGAGAGGAATAATTTGACAGAAATGAGACGGCGTGCACTCAAAAGCCTCGTAGTTTTGACACCTGTGACTGATGCAATATTAAAGGAGACTTTGAAGGAAGGAAATAATCAAGGTCTGTAATAAATAAAGGAAAAGAAATCTCTGCAGAAGATATTCTTTCTGATTGAAAGCAAATTGGACTTACAGTCAATGCCACCTCACATGAACTTACATTCCAGGAGGAAGAGATGCAACATAGATGGCCTTTGATTTTTTTCTTTTTTTATTTTGGAGGGGAATGTACAAACACAGACTCCTTTCATCTCAAAGAAGATTGTTTTCTCCAACTTTTGTGCTTGGATGATTTTAAACCGGTGAATCTCAGGCTTATCACATCTTCTCTTGTTTCTATCCCACCATCTGTCCAGGTGTGGGGGTTATGATGAAAGTGGCTGGCAAACAGAGCTTGTTATCTGCTCAGCTGCCGCAAACAAGCCTTAAATGTTGTAATCAATTATCAGCCGTCACATGGTAATCTGAGCTGATTCTTCATGTGAAAAAGCACCGGATAAACAAAAAGCATAATTTCTTTGAAGTGCAACAAAACGTTAGAGTTTTCACGGAGGCTATGACTAATGCGTTGGAAGAAATGAAGGATGGATAAAGGAGATGTGAAGTGAAAGTCAAACCCCCCACTACTTCTGCAGCCAACAGCGGGCTATTTACAGTCGGCACTCTAACGGGACGACGCATTTCACCAGGAGAACTATAAGCTCACCGAATCATCAAATCAGGAACTCCCACAACCTGGCGTGTGTGGGCCAGCGTGTCACACCTCATTTCCCCTGAGTCTTCATGTCTGTTGGCAAGCAAATGACTCGGGGCAAACATTCACATTTACACGTCAAAGGTTACCAGTAGTTTGTCCCAGCAGGAGTGCAGGGTGTAGAAATCTGAAACCAATCTGTGTTGTAGATATTTTTATTAGAAATGACTAAAAATATGTTGTATTCCAAAAAAAAAAAAATCATCTGATTCACACATGCCATCAAGTAAAAGGAAACATTTGCAGTGTCTTGAATGCATTTTCATAGACTTACACACATCCTGGTCCAGCCTAACCTCTATAACATGTTTCTTCAGCAATTGCTCTGTATTTTGTACGTATTATTGTAAAACTACCAAGTTTATAGACTGGGAAGCAAAAACAGTGCGAGCAGTTTGTGTATTCATTATTTATTTCTGCGGCACCCAGCATGGTTTTCCTAAGTAATTTATTTCAGTTAGAAATTCCCTTTGTGCCCTCATTAGAGAGTTTGAGATTTAAGAGCTTTAGAGCGCCTCCACAGCTGAATGCAAAGCCTTCTGTGTAGCCTGTGAGGGATGGACGTCATTAGGAACAGTTACATGTGCTAATAAAGCCAAAAACCACTCCTGGCAAAACGCTTTTGCTGCCACTGTGTAAGATTTCCTTTAGTCTGCTTTGAGTGTAGAGCACACAGTACTGCTACTTGTATTTTCATCAAGTGATACCTGATGTACTTTATTTCCATCAAGTAGAACGTGATGTAAATACAAGTTATGCTAATATATGAGGAGAGGAAATAAGTGGAGAATTTAACTTTTACTTAAATATGTAACACAAAGCAGCATAAAAAGTGAATCAAGCACGACCAATAAACTAAATCTCCTCAAACACATATATAGATATATAACAATTGTTTTTATTTCAAATATAGAGACTAATCTATTAGGTCCTTTGGACTTTTTCAATTGTGCTATTATTTACTTTATGCTGTCAATATGGTTAATAGCAATGCTATTTGTGCTTGTGTCCTTTTCTAACACCTAACTGGGTTTGGGCAGAAAAGTTGGGAATACGGCATGCAGTAATTGAGTTTCTTCTTCTAACTAACTGGGTCTGCCCATAATGCCATTCAATTGCACACATTAAAATGTAATTAAAGAGTTATTAAAAACAACAAAAACACAAGACAGAGTTGACAAGCCACCTGCAGGCATCAGCATCACATGACTTACTCTCCCGTCACATTAGTAATACTTTCACTCCATTGGATTTTCGATATATAATTCATCTAACAACACTTATTGGGGTCAACCGACCACAACATTCTGGTAATTAGCAAATTACTTGCAACTGTCTAACTCCATCTTCTGAAAATTTGCCTGCAGTACCAACATCTCTGTGGTTGTGTGTTGACATACTGTACGTTACTTCCCATTAAAATCAGGGTTTATGTGCACATATCAAAAGAATCTAAGCATAATTTCTAAACAGCAAATGTTTACTTTGATACACTTTTAGATTATAGATGTCGTACTATACAGAGAAGTAGAGAAGTCCTGGAATTATAATTAAGTGATGTTCAAATTTACCTGAAGCACAAGTGATTTTTCTTACCTCTGGATTACACGATAACACCAATATATGTGCTTTATTTTGTAAGAAAATGTTTCAAGCACACTTAGCTTCAAATGCTCTTCGCTCCCAATATACCAGGAACATTAGAGACAAAAAAACAGCAACAAAATTAACTGTAAAAACAGGAATGCAAATGAGAAGTTACATGGAAAAGTGTTTAAAAAATGTCAGTGTCATTACTGACTTCTTTACTGATACTTAAGCTACTTTAGATCAAAGTTAGCAATCAATATTCGGATTGCTTTGGAAGACCCGACATAGATCCAGTTCTGTCTTTAATAGTTATTTGACCTTGAACTTAGAACATTAAACCAGAACTTCTTGATACAATCACATATTTTTCAAATGCAAAAGCATGTTAATATTCAAAGAGAGGATGGGTATGTGCAAACAAATTCAATTAAACTATTTTTCATAACAAAAATTGGCTGTAATAAAATGTCTCTGCTAGATGTTGTTAATGTTAAGCTCTGCGGTTAGTGTAAGGGAATTATTTTTGAATTTTGTCACTAGAGTGTAAACACCACAGAAACCTGTATCAGAAGTCAAAAGGTCATGACTGGCGTCCTCTGCTTACAGTTTCATTTGTGCAAGTTTCACTTCCTGCACTTCATGCTGAAAGCGAGAGTTAGCCTCTAAATCTTCCCTTCAACAAAACCTCTTCTCTGCTCTTCTGAGCCCCAGGTTTCCACTCTGCCTGCCCTCACATCCCCCGCACACTGCAGCTGTGACCTCGCAGCTTTTTGCTGCACTAGATAGTGGGAGGAGGTTACACCAAGTGGAGAGCGTGGCATGCAACACAGATCTCAGAAATGTAGGCTATTTTTGTATGAACACTCTTCAAACTCTCAGCTCCTGCATTTATTTTAGAAAAGTCATGCAAATGATTTTTTTTAGTTGTTATAAAAACACTTTTAAAGTTGAAGTGATTTAACTTTTTTACAGTAAGGGGATTGAACACATCCACTTGATGTAAAAAGAAGTCTTTTTGTTATTTATCATTTTGGTAAAACATCTGTCTTTTGTTGGCATGTGAAGAGAAACAGGTTTGTGCTGACCTAATTAAGGTTTTGGTCATCCATTTCCAAAGATGTCAGCACACAAAATCTCAAAACAATCTCCCCAAAAAATAGAAAATAAAATAAAAATAAAATAATCATATAATAAAATATAAATCAAAAAAAGTTTAAATGAATGAAATAAATAAGAATTTCAATAAAAAGTTGTAATTGAAAAATAAAATAAATGACAAGATAAATGTAATTAATTAAATCATGATATTTTCTATCATAAACAACCAATCAGAGCCTTGGTGCTCTCAGTCTTAACTTGTGTAGGCGCTGCTCAATGTGCTCATAGCAGAGAAACATTCACCGCGGGGTGGCTGTGGAAAAGAAGCTGTGGCGTAGCTGAGTGGAAAGAGAAAGCTGTAAGTAGCACGTACAAAAATGTGATTGACCGCGCTAAGAACAAATACTTAAAAAAAAATAAAGTAACATTTACAAACTGCAGTTATAATACACATAATGCATATTGTCTGAGCGACACTACATAGGGTAACTTCTACAGTCTTCCTCATCTCCGCTCTGGCGGGGTGCAGCCAATCAGAGCCAAGGAAGATAAATGCTGTTCGCAGATTGGCTGCTTTGAAATCATTAGCCAATAGCATGTCATGAAGTGAACAAAAGAATTTGTAGGTGAATTTTCTTGGCGGTTACCTTTAACGGAAAAATTTGTGACTAATAATACTGAATAGGTAGGTCTGCTGTCATGTTTTTAAATTCAGGTAAAAAAAAGGGCTATGTATCTACACAAAAAAGCACTGAAAGTGTTCATCAATTGCTTTCAGACTATGAATGGAGGACAAGTGCCTCTTTAAATCATTACTAATCACAGACAAAAAGTGATTTAAATTGGTGGTGAAATCAATAGAGTCAAATCAATTGTTAAGAAAGGACAGCTGATTTGGCCCCTGAGGATTTTGGACCTCTAGCAGCAGTGAACAGAACCACGGATCTCTTTCCACTTTGTAGCCACAGCTGTCATTGCTCATTCCTGTCAAGGTGGACCACCCTGCGTAACGGTGGCTCAGACAGGCTAAGCTGAAACAAAAATCTGAGCAAGCAGGACAGCAAAGGGCAAGTATGAAATGGATACATGTATTAACCACATAAAGAATATTTTTAACTTAAGCAACACCATACAGTGCTAGTGAGAGGCTTAGTAATGCTGGTATGAATGTCATTGATGGGGTTTTAATGCATTATTTGAACACACAATTTTCCAGTATGCAAAATTTATTTTGGATTTCTTTGCTTCATGGGTTGAAAGACTACGTACACAAAGTACTGCCACAAAGTATTCACACACATTTATTATTTATTTACATTTTTGCCACGTCCCAAATTTATTGCAAATCCAATGTGTTTGTGTCTTCTTTGAAACACAAAACAATTAAGACAAAAAAATACCCCATAACAACAAATAAATTATTTTCAGGGCTAACGTTAGGGTAAGGTAATGTATTCAGACTTAATTTGCTTTATATTTGAATCTGTAGAAAAAGAAACATTTGAGAAACCAGTTTTCCAAAGCGTTTTCTATGCTTTTAAGGATCTCTAGTGCACCCACCTGAATAAAATCAACATATTGTCATAGTCTTTGTGAGTATTTTAACATGCTAATATTTGAATTTATCCTAAATCACTGGTTCCTGAGTAGAGGCTCATAGTTATCAGAAAAAACTGCATATTCTATAGTGCTGATTTTTGTCCTGTTTGCTTTAAACAATGTGAGCAATCACAGCCTTTAAGAACCTAAGGCAAATATTTTCAGAACTATGGCGAAAAAAGACCTTAATTTTGTATGTTTTGCGGCGCTTTTTAAAAAATTTATTTGCAAAACTTGACTAACTTCTTATCAAGTGTTCATATTTTACTTTATTATCTAAAATTATTTGCTACAGATCAGCAATTTGAACATGTTGTCAGTCATCTGCTATGAATAAATTACATGCCTATTTTCATCCATCCATTCACACACACATACACCCCTCTCCATGGCGTCCTCTCCTGAGCCTCATTGAAAATATAGTTGTGAATTCCAGAAATGTTTCACCTTGTTACAGGCTTACAATTATAGCACAGGCCCCAGAGGGAAAGCTAATCTCAAAGTGAGGGGAAATCTTCTATCATATCAAGTGAAATTACTGCAAGCTTTTCTCAGCCTATGCCGATAAGATACCGATCAGCCAAATAGATTGGCTTTTCCATTATCGGCCAGGAGATCTTGGAAGGCACTGGGTAGATAATTTGCTAATGTTTCCTGTGACCTCCCCAGATTCAAATTATGTCTTTGGGTACAAGTCAGCTCAATCCCCATGCTTATCAGAGAAAAGAGTCATTAATATTCACAGCAACTGAATTGGTTTTTTATGCATTTTCCTGTAGCATTTACAGTAGCTTGCAAAAGTAGCCACATCCTGTGGACTTCATCATATTTTGCCGTTATACAAACACAAAACTTCTATTTATTTTATTAGGATTTTTATGTGAAAGACAAACATGAACTGTAGTTCATGTTTGGAGGGAAATTATACATGGTATTTTGACTATTTTTGTTTGCTGATGAGCTTCAAATTTTTGAGGTTGGAAGACCTCTTAGCCATCATCCTAATCTTTAGCTTCCTCCGTATAATCAAATGGGAGTGCCTGATTTCAACTGGATTCAGTGCTTTGAAGAAACCAGCAAAAAAGATCACCTGAACAGTGCTGAGATGGGAAAAACAGCATAATTTATAGAACATAAAATCACCCTTGCCTGCGTCAGAGTTTTATTTCTGCAGTTTAAAGCAAGGGTCAATTATTCTAGGTCTGATTAACAAAAATGAAATAAGCTGCTTTGATATGAGAATTCACTGAGTCGAGCATGTTAAAAATAATTTAAATAATAAAAATTCTTTGTCTATTGATTCTCATTAAAGCAGCTGTTTAATTGGGGGGGAATCTCCTTTATTTTTAAATCATAAATAAACGGCACTCTCTCTATAAACAGGGAGAGAGGGTAGCTGCTTAAATGCTGCTCATAAACAATTCAAATTCATTAAAATATTCAAGCCTGTAGACATAAAAGCCTTGGCTGATTTGTTTTGTCATGTTCAATTGAGGTACTCCCCCAATGCTCTGGAAACAAAATGGCCCGGAAAAACTGTAAAGCATTAAATTAAGCTCTCATTCAGCCAGTGAAACGTACACCTTTTGAAACTTGGGATTAGAAAAGCAGTCTATTTTTATGAAAAGAACATGGCCTGCTTTGCTTTTATGTCGTTTGTTTTTATTTCTGCAAAGAACCAAAAATAATTTATGTGAAATAGATTTCAGAAAACATTTGTTTATTATTAATATCAGACCCAGATATTGTTTATTGTGTTGTACCTCTGACCATGAAGGACTGAACTACAAGAAGCATTTATGGGTCAGCTGGATGAGGAGTTTACTGTGTGAATGTGGCATCAGGTAAACGTGTGCAAGCTCCTAAATAAAATCAGATTCTTCCGGTGGTCAATGCTTTGGAGAGAACCTCTTGCATAGCCACCCCTGGGAGGTGGGTAGAATAGATGCTCCTTACCAGGGCTGCTCATTATGTCGATCGCGATCGACCGGTCGATCGCGGAAAGTTTTGAGTCGATCTCGGCAGATGACAATCTGAACTCCACCATGACGCTGAGACCAGCGTTTCCTCTTCTGGTGAGCTTATCAAAAATATTCACCAAGATCCTAAACGTTTTTAGCTTCATTAAAAAAGAATTAATAATCTCAGTAATTATTGTTTGAACAAGGTGTTGCGCAATTCAGTGCGTTT